>CAUYQV010146581.1:0-34110 GCA_963574575.1 Galagoides demidoff
GGCCATTCAGGCCTGTAATGGCAAACCATTGCAGGAATAATGATTTTTCCCCCTCACTTTTGAAATCCTTCATCAAATGCATAAGTATACTTAAATAGCTTAACTTATCTTGTCCACTCCCACTGCTTCACTTGACTAGCCAAAAGAAAAAAAGTAAAGGAAAAGCCCACCAAATACAAAACTGACCGACTTGTCAGGAAAAGTCAGTTTCATTAAATATTTATTGCGTCTAAGCCACAGGTAGAAAAAAATTCGAAAGGCGATTATTTTAATGCTAACTCAATGCAATATTGCACTTAGTTTGGTTTACAAGAGGGGTAATTGCACAGCTAACATCTGGGTTTTGAGGTTTTGAGGATTGCTTTTGTGAGGGAGGGAGCAAAGTGGAAAACAAAGGAAAAATCTAATGCTTTTAGATTCTGTCAGAAAGACAGTGTTTGCTAAAAAGCAAAGCAAAATTAGTAATAGAGAAAAGTATGTGAAAAACATGCATTTTAGGAAGCTTTCACTTAAGCAAGCGCTCAAGTTCAGACTCAACTCCTCCAACTCTCATAACAAGAATGAGAGGTCAAGACACCACAAACTAATCAGATCAGTCAACAAAGTGGGGAAAACAGGTGGCTGACACCAGACTGGGCAGGGTTTTTCTAAATCGAGTTTACCTTCGCTAATCCAAATCAGTTTTCAGAAATGGCTTTTTATAAAAACTACCCAAACATCCCCCTAATAATGTTCACTCCTCCTCCGTGATAGGGAAGCCATTTATTTACCAGAAGGTTTACTTTCTCTTTCAGCTCTGCTGGCTTCCTCCTGCCCCACATTCAGCCAAGAAACAACTGGGCTTCCTTTCTTTCCTGCCTTCTCTAATCCAAAACTGGAGAGTTGGGGTGAGGGAACCTATTTTATGGAAAAGCTGAGTGGTTCTTCTTAACTGCAAGGCTATTCTGAATTGATTAGTTTAAAAAGGAAAAGTTACAAAGAAAAAAAAATAAACCTTTACTCCTTCATTAACTCACACACACATACAGTTACAGACACTCAGAAATCTACACACACTTTTTTTTTTTTTTGCAGTTTTTGGCTGGGGCTAGGTTTGAACCCTCCACCTTTGGCATGTGGGGCCGGCACCTTACTCCTTTGAGCCACAGGCGCCACCCAGAAATCTACACACACATACACACATAGATGTAAAGGGAAATCCAATTCCACTGAGTTGTGTGGAGCACATCTGGGGCCAGCTTCATAGAGACCATACAGGTAGGTACTTAGGATAGCTCCTCATGCCCATCTGCCTTATCTGACTCTGAATAAGGCTCCTCCCATTGGCTTCTTCCAACTCTGAACACCGTTCTACCCTTCTCCAACCTCCACTATTAGCTACATGCGTACTGAAGGGATGTGATCACAGATTCTGGAAGATGCAAAGACATTTGTGTAACAGGAATTTACAGTTTGCCCTGCCATGCCTTTTACACAATGGCCTCCATCCACTCTACCACAATGTAAATCCCTGGTCCCTAGTGTTTTTCCCATTAGGTTAGAATCTCCCAGTTACTCTTTCTTTCCTTTGGGTCACTAATGGCCACCATGAATCATAACTTGAATCATAACTTGGTGGATTCACAGTTTAGACAGAGACTACAGTCTTTAATAATAGCAATTATTTAGCACTCAGATGTTAGCTATCTACCAGGCACTATGCAAAGTACTTTAAATGTATTATCCTGCTTACTCCTCACACTACTCCACAAGTGGATCTGGTATCCACATTTTGTGCATGGAGAAACTGAAACTCAGCCAGGCACAGCAGCTTATACCTGTAATTCAAGCACTTTAGGAGGATCACTGGAGCCTAGGAGTTTGAGACCAGCATAAGCAACATAGCCAAACCCCACCTCTACCAAAAACAGAAAAATTAGCCCTGTGTTGTATGGGCCTGTAGTCCCAGCAACTTGGGAAGCTGAGGCAGGAGGGACCTAGGAGTTCAAGGCTAGAGCAAGCTATGATTGCATCACTGCAATCTAGCCCAGGCAACAGAGTGAGATCCTATCTCAGAAACAAGAAAAGGACAGAGAATTAGAAACAGAAACCCAAAGAAGTTAAAGCAACTGGCCCAAGACCTAAGAGGTGGCAGATCTGAGATTAAAGCCCAAGGACTGACCTCAGCCCATTCTTTAAACTCCTATAGCAAGTTTGGACCATGAAACCCTTAAATGTACCAACCAAGTATTTCAACCCTACAATCCTAGTTACTGTAGGAAAGCTCAAAATATAAGTTCTTTGGCTGATACAGTTAAAAAGTCAGAGGTCAGGTAAAAGTTCGGTGATGAGTAAAGTCATTTATTCTTATGAATGGAGGAACTAGGAAGAGAAGCCAGATAATCTAAAAATTGTTTTCTTTTGGGGGCCAATTTGCCTTCCTTATTATTCCTTTGTGCAATAAATATATCCAAGATAAACTGGTAAACAAAATGCTGCAAAAAATCTAGGGAAATAGATTTTTCCCAAAACCATTAACAGGATATATATAAAATACACATCTTTCATACTTCTATACATATAAACTAATAAATTAATAGTGTGTATTTTTTTTGTAAGCAGTATAAAATAGCTTTTTGGGGGGGGAGAGACAGAGTCTTACCTAGTCACTCTCAGCAGAGTGCTGTGCAGTCATAGCTCACAGCAACCTCAAACTCTTGGGCTCAAGTGTTTTTTGGGGGGGGGAGACAGAGTCTTACCTAGTCATGCTCAGCAGAGTGCTGTGGCATCATAGCTCACAGCAACCTCAAACTCTTCGGCTCAAGTGATCCTCTTGCCTCAACCTCCCAAGTAGCTGGGACTATAGGTGCCCGCCACAAGCCCAGCTATTTTTAGAGATGGGGTCTCACTCTTGTTCAGGTTGGTCTCAAACTCCTGAGCTCAGGCAATCCACCCACCTCGGCCTTCCAGAGTTAAAATAGCTTATTATAACGATTTGTAAACCCAATTATTACAGAAGAGGAGGGAAAAGAGCTGTGGTTTTGTGGCCTCCTTTCCTCTCAGTTTAGTTCTTCTAAATTAAGAACTTCTACTTATAACTCCCCAAACACACTACACTGTTTTAAGCCTCCTCTGCACATTTATGTTTCTTTAGCTGTGAATACAGCTGCTTTTGTTGTTGTTATTGTTGTTGAGATAGAGTCTCAAGCTGTCGCCCTGGTTAGAGTGTTGTAGCATCACAGCTCACAGCAACTTCAAACTCTTGGGCTGAAGCCATTCTCTTGCCTCAGCCTCCCAAGTAGCTGGGATTACAGGCGCCCACCACAACACCCAGCTATTTTTTGGTTGTAATTGTTGTTTGGCAGGTCCAGGCAGGATTCAAACCCGCCAACTCCAGTATACTAAGTACATGGCTAGTGTCCTACCTGCTGAGCTAGGTCCTGAGCCGAATACAACCGTTTATCACTCAACTTTTTTTTTGCAGTTTTTGGCTGGGGCTGGGTTTGAACCCGCCACCTACAGTATATGGGGCCGGCGCCCTACTCCTTGAGCCACAGGCGCCACCCTATCACTGAACTTTTTTGAGAGAATTCCTAGTCATCATACAAAACTCTATTCAGATGTTCCCACCTGAGAAAGCCACACTGTAATTAAACCATCATCTCACCCATGAAGAGAATTAATGTTTTTTGGACATTTACCTAGAACCTAGATTTATAGAGCTCTTAGTGTGTGCTAAGAACTATGCTAAGCATTTTATCTACATTATCTTATGGCATTTTCAACAATACCTACAAGATAGGCGCTGTTATCATCTCTCCTTTTACATATAAGAAAACAGAGGCTCAGATTCTGACTAGGAAGTAGCATATCCAGGATCCCATCCCAGAAGTCTGGATCCAGAGCCTAAAACTCTTCAATCACTATCCTGTCATCTCCTCTGTCCTAAATTAACAGTGGCGCAGCATATACCCTGGTCCCCACCACATTTCCAGTTTCATGAATCAGGGACAATGTTTCATTATCTTGGCACAATTATTCACTCTCAATGTGTTTGCTGATCTGAATTAAAAATTATGATATGGGGCAGCACCTGTGGCTCAGAGGTGTAGGGCACTGGCCCCATATGCCGGAGGTGGTGGGTTTAAACCCAGCCCCAGACAAAAACTGTAAAAAAAAAAAAAAACACAAAACCTAATTCCTTTTGTTGTTGGGCATCACCTGTGGCTCAAAGGGGTAAGGTGCTGGCCCCATATGCTGGAGGTAGCGGGTTCAAACCCAGCCAAAAAATTGCAAAAAGAAAAAAAATTTTGATAGGCTGGGCACCCATAGTTCAATGGTTAGAGCACCTGCCCTATACACTAGGGATGGCAGGTTTGAGCCTAGCCCAGGCCTAAAACAATTTTGATACTGAGGGCTGGGTGTGGTGGTTCATGCCTGATATCTTAGCACTCTGGAAGGCTGAGGCAGGAGGATTTCTTAAGTTCAGGAATTTGAGACCAGCCCAAGCAAGAGCAAGACCCCATCTCTACTAGAAATAGAAAAAATAAGCCAGACATTGTGTTGAGCGCCTGTAGTCCCAGCTACTTGGGAGGCTAAGGCAGAAGGATGACTTGAACCCAGGAGTATGAGGTTGCTATAAGCTAGGCTGATGCAATGGTACTCTAGCTTAAGCAACAGACTCTCTGTCTCAAGAAAAAAAAAAAAAAAGAGGCCAAGGTACCCAGCAACATGTGTTATCAGGCATGGTGGCTTACACCTGTAATCCTAGCACTCTGGGAGGCCGAGGTAGGTAGATTGCCTGAGCTCAGGAAGACTCCATCTCCTTTTTTTTTGAGACAGTCTCACTTTGTCACCTTCAGTAGAGTACTGTGGCATCATAGCTCACAGCAACCTCCAACTCTTGGGCTCAAGTGATTCTCTTGCCTCAGCCTCCCAAGTAGCTGGGACTACAGGCGCCCACAACAATGCCTGGAGCAGTAACTCCTTATTGGCTATCCCACCATCCTGTCACCATTCTGAGACTTCCCTATATAAGGATAGGCTTCTCTCTCTCTCTTCTCCTCCGCTCTCTCTCCTCCTCGCTCCCCTTTTCTCTTCTCTTTTTCTCTCCTCCTTGGTGCTGCTCTGCAGCCTCCCTCTCCCACCAATAAAGACCTTTTGTTCAAAAAAAAAAAAATGCCCAGCTATTTTCACAGAGGAGGTCTCGCTCTTGCTTACACTGGTCTCAAACCTGAAGGCTCAGGGTAATCCACCCACCCCAACCTCCCAAGAGTGCTAGGATTACAGGTTGTGAGCCACCTCGCCCAACCCTCAAGACTCCATCTCTCAAAATAGCCAGGCACTTGTGTGGCAGGCACCTTTAGTCCCAGCTACTTGGGAGGCTAAGGCAAGAGGATCACTTGAGCCCAGAAGTTTGAAGTTGAGCTATGACGCCTCAGCATTCCACCAAGGGCAACAAAATGAGACTGTCTCAAAAAAAGAAAGAAAGAAAAGAAAAAGAGTAAGAAAGAGCTGTGATAATCCTAACATGACAAATAAGAATGACTGTAATAGAAATGCATTCTTCATATGCTATTCCTCTCATAAATTGGAGACATCTCAAAAAATTTTCCAAACTAAAGTACACCACAGTAAGCCAAGGTACCTAGCAACATGTGTTACCAAGATACCGATTATTTTCACCATAACCAATGAAGACTGAGCTAGTCCAGCAATGTCATCCTGCTGGATCTCAATGAGGTTGATCCAGTTACTTGGGAGGACATAAGGAGTTCTTTAGGCTTTGGGGATGTCCCTCAAGTGTTCTTTGGGTGGCTTTTTATAAATAACCCAAACATTATGGTAAAACTTTAAATATGAGTGATTTGTAGCCAATCAAAACTCCTCAAAAAATACAGCTGCAATTAAGCATACTAAGTTTTTTTTTTTTTGAGACAGAGTCTCACTTTGTTCCCCTCAGTAGAGTGCCCTCCCATCACAGCTCACAGCAACTTCAAATTCTTGGGTTCAAGTGATCCTCTTGTTTCAGCCTGGGACTATAGATCCCTGCCACAATACCTGACTAGTTCTTAGAGACTTTTGTAGAGACAGGGTCTCCTTCTTGCTCAGGCTGGTCTCAGATTCCTGAGCTCAAGAGATCCTCCTCCTCAGCCTCCCAGAGTGCTAATATTACAGGTGTGAGCCACCACACCTGGCCCAAGCATACTATGTTTTTTTTTCACCCAAAGTACCAAATCAAATAAGTGGCAAGCCTCCCTTTGCATGGTGGCCCACTTTGTACAGTATGACTCAAGTATTAAATAATAGCTACCCTAGGGATGAGGGTATGTGCACTAATTTACTTTGTACAAATTAACCAACACCAGGCATGTGCCTGACACAAAGCACGCACCCCATAATTAAACACCAGTACTTGTCCTCCAAAGTTTTAAAAGCTTCCCTCACAAATGAAATTTCTTGGTCTTATATTCAGTGCCTTTTATAAGTAGGCACTCCTCTACCACTTACCCTCCCTTAATCTACCAGGATTTTATATTATATCCCCATACTTCTTCACCCAAATTCTTTACACCTATCAAATTCCAATCATGATTTGGGCCACAGTTCAAAACCCTCTTTTGGTAAGACTTCCCAGTGAACATCAGGCCTCATAACCTCTCTTTCCTCTGAAGACCTATAGTGTTCAGTGTAGTACTATCCAACTGGAATATATAACAGAAAAGTTCTATATCTGTACTATATGTTCTTTTATATATGATAGGTACTTTGTTGCAAAGCACAAGCCTAATGCCTTACCATCTCTTTGATGACAACAACATGTTGCGTTGGAAGGTTAAAGAATTTATCAAGTCACTCCAGTAGACTACAATTTCTTTGAACAAGGTAAATCTTATTCTTCACAGCAACATTCACAAAGGTGAAAAAGTAAATATTTCATTTGCACACCACCTCCAAGAAAATCATAAGCAGGGAAGGTGCTCAACTCAGGTGTCTACAATGATGATCATTGCCTCTGCGCCATCTCATATCTGAACATCAAGACATAGAGGCAGGGAGGAGAAAGCAACTTTCTAGAGACACAAACAGCTGCTGATTAAGTCACAAGGCATTCTGGTTTGTTTGTTTGTTTGTTTTTAGAAACAAGGTCTTGTTCTAACACACAGGCTGGAGTTCAGTGAAGGGATCATAGCTCACTGCAATCTCAAACTTTTGGATTCAAGTGATCCTCCCATCTCAGCCTCCAGAGAAGCTAGAACTACAGGTGCATTTCACCTTCTAATCCTGGCACTCTGGTTTAAATAACATGTACATCACTTCACCTAAAACATGCCTAAATTATCCCTTTACATTAGCAAATAGCTAAATACTGATGGCAAAATTAGGCAGACTTTAAAAAAAGCTAATTATATTCTAAGTTAGACACAACAGTTAGAAAAATAACCTAAGCCAGCCCCATTTGTATTTCTTTTTTTCATCTGTGTATTGAAAATTTATCTCTCTTGGAGTCTTTCCACTTACTAGTGGTATTTTACTATCCAGATAGATGTTAGAATTTCATTAACACGTTTCCCAGCTGGAACTACACACACTCTAAATCAAAACCCAACATTTAAGTATCAGTAGTTTAAAACAAATATGTAGAAGGCACAATACCACAAAGGCACTCTGCTGCCTTGAGCAAGCATCTTGTTCCTTTGGTCTTGATTTCCTTATCTACAAAATGAGGTTAATGCTGTGTGAACTACCTAGATCACAAACCCTTTGTGGGTCAAGTTATAACTGTGGGTCTTTCTAAATAGTTATTTTTACCAAATGAACTACATATAAAAACAAAAGATTCATGAATTTGTTCATGGTTCCTTGTGGTGGACTAAGATCAATGTCCCCACATCTACAACAATTTTTTTTTTTTTTTTTTATCCCAGACTTCTCCCAATCCCACTGTCCAAATACTTGAACAAAAATTCTGTTAGTGCTCCAGTTTGGTACATAGAAATAAATGTGTTGACTCAGGGAACACAGACACATTTAGTAGAAAATTGACTGAATCAAGTCATAACACACTCTAAATCCACATATAAAAGACCAAAATGATTTGCCGCTTTGATTTACTCAAACCAATATTTCATCAGCACAGCCAGCTAAAAATTTACAACCCATACACAGAATAAATCCTTAATTGCACATAATAAAAACCAGCAGGTACACACTACATATGTATATTTTTAATAAAAAAAAAAGACTAACCCCTGACTTTCTCACCTTACACACACTCACTTGATATAACACAGAGTGATATGTACTAAACATGGAAAACCCAACTCCAGTGACAGTTTGAATTTTGTTAACTTGAGCGCAACCACACCCCCTAGAACACAGGTAAAGTTTGCACACATGGTTTTGCCAAGGCCAGCCTGTCTTTGTTTCCCTCTCCTCTGCATTTACCCAAGATCTTGGCTCTGAGACAGAAAACTCCCACTCTCGATTGGTTCATTCTGTTCTATGCAATTAAGCAACACCACAATCCAGTAAATGCAATGGCTCAATTATTTATCTTCTGGCTGGGATTACCAGGTGTTTATAGAAGAACAATGTCAAGAGGAAAGAGCTGGCTTGACGAGTTGAGGGCTTTGTTTTCTTATTTTTTAAAAAGAATTATTTTTACGAGAGCGCAGTGGGGGAGAAGCATGGCTTAACCTAGAAAAAGATGAGAGGGAATTTAGAAAGAGTACGAGTCTGTCAATCTCCCTACAGGAAACTTGATTCTTGTGCAATAATCCTACCCACAACTAGCCAGTTCGTGAGGCTGCTGGGGGGAAGCCACCTATTTACGTCCAAAGGGGGTAAAGCCAACTCCAGAAGGAGCGGGAACAGGGCAAGGCGAAGGAAGTGGCTCAGCCAGGAGCCGCCGAGCCCGCCGGCGGGGCGGGGAGGAGGCTCCTTCCAACCCTCCCCCGCCCCTGTGATCTCCGCCGGCGTGACAGTCCCTCCTGTGGCCGGAACGTCCCCAGAACCCCAGGGAGCAGGAAGTTGGGGGGCTGTACCTCACTCCTGCCACCCAGCCTAGTATACCCTCGCCCCACAGTCCTTCCTCGAGTTCATTCTCACTCTTCCTAGGAAGAACGAAACTTACTTCCAGCGCCCCCTGTCCCTTCCGAGCCTCGCTCCTGTCATCCAGGGGAGCTGTCCCTTCAAAGCGATACCCTGTGTCTCCTCATATTCCCCCGCCCCACTTAAGTGTCCATTCACAACTCCCCTCAACATCCCCAAGACTCCGAGCCCCCAGCGGCGCCCCCCGGGGTCCCCAGACCTGGGGGCGGTCCAGGGAGGCGGCCCCACCCTTCACCCCCTTCACCTGTTTCTCCGGCTGAGGTCAACAGGCCCGGGCTGCGCTTGCGCCGGGTGCGGGCGGCTGGGCTCCCTCAGGCCGCCGGGCTTCTCCTAGCGGACGCGGAGGGACAGCGCCTAGCAGGGGTGCTAGTCAAGGATCCGGTTGGGGCCAGTTCCCTCGGCTGAGACGTCGGAACCCCTAGGTCCTCAGTGTCTACGCCGCCGCAGCTCCGGAAACCGCTGAATTACAGGCCCTGCAGCCAATCCCCGCCCAGCCAAAGTCTGGCCAAGACACGCCGTCATGCATAATTCATCAAAGGCCAGCTTGTTTGGCCATCCAGAGGCTGCAGTGCGAGTGCTGTACGGCTAAAGCCCCACCCACTGACCAATGAGGAGCGCATCTATGAGAAAGGGGCGTGGCTAAGGGAATATTGGCTACGCCTTTGTGCTGGCTGTTCCGAGACTTTGTGCTCCTCCCTCCGCAGCAATTGAGGCTTTGGGCACAGAAATTCGGAGGGAGGGAAGGAACTTAATTGGAATGTCCTGCTGAAAACCCAGCTGAGTTCCTGGCAGTGCGTGACGTCAAGACACTTTAAATGCCCCTGGTACAACTCCCTCCTGCTAGCTCTCCCTTTTCTCGGCCTTTGGCACCACGTGGGAGCGAGGTTGAGAGCCTCTTACCACGTGGGAATCAGCCATTTAGAACTGTCCCCTGGTATCTTCAGGTTCTCAGGAGGCCCAACTCCTGAATTAGGTTTCTGGGGACAACAAAAAGAACATGGGTGACTCCCCCTGCTTTGAACTTCAGTTTCTGCGTGAGTAGGGACACACACACCCGGAAACATGACGTGGAAATAGAGTGATTACTAGAGTGCGTGGGGAGAGAGTAGTGGATTTAACCTCTCTTCTGTTCCATCGCTTCCAGCATCAAATGCCAACGGCTAGCCTATTGGCCAGTACACGAGAATGCAGAAGGCAGTACATATGAAGACTGACACGTACATATAGATGTACATGATTTTTTTTTTTAGACAGTCATACTCTGTTGACCTAGGCTAGAGTGCAGTGTTGTTGTCGTAGCTCACAGCAATCTCAAACTCAAGCAATCCTCCTGCCTCAGCCTCCTGAGTAGCTGGGATTACAGGCGTGCACTACTATGTCCGGCTAAATTTTCTATTTTATATAGAGATGGGGTCTTACTCTCTGTTCAGACTAGTCTCAAACTCCTGGGTCCAAGTGATCCTCCTACCTCAACCTCCCCAGTAGCTGGGACATGTACCACTGAGCCCTGCTAATTTTTCTATTTTTGGTAGAAACTGAGTCTCACTTCTGCTCAGGCTGGTCTGAACTCCTGAGCTTAAGCAATCCATCCACCTCAGCCTACCAAAGTGCTAGGATTACAGGTGTGAGCCATTTTGCTGGGCCAGTACATGATTTTTTTTTTTTTTTGAGACAGAGTCTCACTATGATGGCCTTCGAGAGTGCTGTGTTGTCACAGTTCACAGCAACCTCAAACTCTTGGGCTTAAATGATTCTCTTGCCTCAGCTTCCCAAGTAGCTGGGACTACAGGTGCCCTCCACAATGCCCAGCTATTTCTTTGTTGCAATTGTCATTGTTGGTTAGCTGGCCCTGGCCACCCTCAAACCTGCCAGCCTTGGTGCATGTGGCTGGCGCCAGGCCCAGAGAATTTACCTTCATTTTACACTTGAGACTGTGTCTTCCTGGCTTGCAATAAAAATTAAAAAAAAAAAATTCAAATAGCTCAGAAAGGTCAAATATTAAAAATGAAAATCTTCCCCATCAGTCCTTCCCTGCAAGGATAGCTGTTCATAATTTTTAGAGAGAAAAATCAATGATTCTTAACCTTGGAGGGGAGGGGAAGTCACAGATTTTTCCAGGTCTGACAGAAACTAGGGATTTTAGCCCCAGAAAAAACATACTGCACAGCTTTTACTTACAAGTTCCTTTGTTCCCAGATACCTGAAACCTGTCTGGAGACTCCAGATTCAGACCCCCTGTACTCCCTCCGGAACGTCCAAGTAAGAGGTGACAGCATCTGTGGGGCAACTGGTAGGGTCACAGATGGTGGGACTAAGAGTCTCTCATTGCCCTCTTGTACACAACAGCCTACTGTGAAAATTACTGTATTTATCTGAAGGGTGTGTGTAATGATCATTGTTTATCTTTACTTCATCCCAGGACATATATCTTCCAACTTACCTAAATTCTCTTTTAGCTATTCTATCCCATGTACTTAACTGCCTCCCTCATAACGTAGAGTCCAATATTTATTTAGTGATTTACCACTTACAAAGCACTCCTTTCCTTTTTCCTTTTCTTTTTTTTTCTTTCTTTTTTGTTTTGAGATTGGATCTCTAGGGTTTCACTGTGTCATCCAGGCTTGATAGAATCAGTGTACCTGCCCAAATAGACCTGCCCAGGCCAGGCAGGGTGAGGTTCATGACCCACCCAGGAAGGGTCAGACTCATGTGCCTTCTAGGAAATGGGAATGCCGCCAATTGCTACCCTCCCTGACCCTTTAAATCCCCATCCGACATGACCCACATGTGGAATTCCTTTCTTTTTTTTTTTTTTCAGTGAGACAGTGACTCTGTCTCACTTTATCCCCCTTGGTAAAGTGCTGTAGCGTCACAGTTCACAGCAACCTCCAGCTCTTGGGCTTAGGCGATTCTCTTGCCTCAGCCTCCTAAGTAGCTGGGACTACAGGCGCCCACCACAACACTGGCTATTTTTGTTGTTGTTGTTGTTGTTGTTGCTATTTGGCAGGGGCTGGGTTTGAACCCTCCACCCTCAGTACCCTACTCACTGAACCACAGGCACCCTACTGAACCCTCAGCACCCTACTCACTGAACCACAAGCACCACCTGGAATTCCTTTCTTGATTTCACCCCACCTCCATCCAGGTGGAAATAAAAACAATATTATTTCTACAGAACTGGGATTTCATTTTCCTTTGTTTTGCACCTTGGAGTAATCTTTCATCCTTGGGTCCAGAACCTTTCAAGGTTGAAGTGCAGTGGCATGATCACAGATCACTGCAACCTCCAACTCTTGGGCTCCAGCAATCCTCCCACCTTAACCTCATTTGTAGCTGGGTCTACAAATGCATGCCACTACCCCAGGCTAATTTTATTTTTGTAGAGTTGGGATCTGACCGTTTTTTTGTTTGTTTGGTTGGGTTTTTTTGGAGACAGAGCCTCAAGCTGTTGCCCTGGGTAGTGTGCTATGGCATCACAGCTCACAGCAACCTCCAACTCCTGGGCTCAAGCAAGTCTACTGCCTCAGCCTCCCAAGTAGCTGGGACCACAGGCGCCCGCCACAACACCCAGCAATTTTTTTTTGGTTGCACCCATCATTGTTGTTTGGCGGGTCCGGGCTGGATTCAAACCTGCCAGCTCAGGTATATGTGGCTGGCGCCTTAGCCGGTTGAGCCACAGGCACTGAGCTGGGTCTGACTCTGTTGACCAGGCTTGTCTTTTTTCTTTCTTGCAACAATCATAGTAGCAGATAAGAGAGGCCATATTATCCTCTACTAGAAAACTAAAGCCAAAATAATATGATATTCTCAAGATCAGAGATTGAAGCACACTAGGTGGGTTCAGAGCCATCTTTTTGGACACCACATCCCATAGCTTTATTCCAGGCATCCTCAAACTACAGCCCGCAGGCCACATGCAGCCTGCCAAGGACATTTATCTGGCCTGCTGGGTGTTTTTGCCACTGCTGCCTATCCTGATTAGCAGCTGACTCGTCCCAGGGCCCACAGTCCAACCCTCCGACCGTCTGAGGGACAGTGAACTGGTCCCCTGTTCAAAAAGTTTGAGGACCCCTGGCTTTATTCTATCCTTTCAAGCCTGGTCCTCCTCCCCTGACTCCTCAAGAGTTTCCCTCCCTGCCTTCCCTACCATTCATACATAAAATCTACCCTGAGTCTATCTGTTTGACCTACAAAACTTTTCAGCCCAGTCACTAGCCTTTCTCCACACTTCTACCAAATTCCTGTTGGCTAAATGCTGAAATTTCACTTAGGCTAATGCTCTGGCCACTTCTTGCTCCATCCTATCTCCTGGTTGCCAGAGATATCATTGTAAAAAACAAAAAATTTTTTTAGGCAGAGTCTCACCCCATTGCCCTGGATACAGTGCCATGTAGCTCCCAACAGTGGGCTCAAGAAATCCTCTTATCTCAACCTCCCAAGTAGCTGGGTCTACAGGCATAGACCACAACACCCAACAAGTTTTTCTAATTTTAGTAGGGACAGTGTCTCAGTCTTGCTCAGGCTGGTCTTGAACTCATGAACCCAAGCAATCCATCCTTTTCAGCCTCCCAAAGTGCTAGGATTATAGGCATGAGCCACCAAGCCTGGCCTAAAAATGAAGTAAATATTCAATCATGCTGTAATCTGCTTAAAAAATCTCCATTCTTAGTCTGGACAAAGTGGCTTGCACCTAAAATCCTAGCAATTAAGGAGGCCAAGGCATGCGGATCCCTTGAGCTCAGGAGTTTGAGACCAGCCTAAGCAAGAGTAAACACCCTGTCTCTACTAAAAATAGAAAAATTAGCCAGGCATGGTGGCAGGTGCCTATAGTCTCAGCCATTCAGGAGGATGAGGTATAAGAATCACTTGAACCCAGGAGTGTGAGGTTTCTGTGAGCAAGACTGAGGCGGTGGCACTCTATCCTGGGCAACAGGATGAGACCCTGTCTCAAAAAAAAAAAAAAAAAAACCCACAACAACAAAATTCTCTACTCCTCTCAATTAACTACATCATAAAATCCAAGTTAAGTAAAAAATACCAACCATCTACCATAATGTAAAACATAAGGCTGTGCCTTCTTTCTCCCTCTTTTTTTTTTTTTTTTTTTTGAGACAGAGCCTCAAGCTTTCCCCCTGGGTAGAGTGCTATGGCACCTCAGCTCACAGCAACCTCCAACTCCTGGGCTCAGGCGAGTCTCCTGCCTCCGCCTCCCAAGTAGCTGGGACCACAGGCGTCCGCCACAATGCCCAGCTATTTTTTGGTTGCAGCCGTCATTGTTGTTTGGCAGGTCCAGGCTGGATTCGAACCCGCCAACCTTAGGTGTATGTGGCTGGCACCCTAGCCACTTGAGCCACAGGCACCGAGCCCTTTCTCCCTCTTGATTTGAATCTCAAAGTCCTACAAAGTCTGACCTGAGTATCCTTTCCGGCTTCATCCCACACTAAGCTCCCACATTAAATTTATCACCTTCCTCCAAACACATCTTCTACTTCTGTAACTTCATGCCTCTAAGGTCATTCTTCTCTCCACTGGGAATCTCCTCCCCTTCTTCATAGCCTACGTGAAAACTCTTAACTCATTCTTCAAAGCCTGGTTCCAACCTCCTCTCCTCTGGGCTTTCCTAATTTGTTCCTGGAAAAGTTAATCTCTGCTAGATAGACTCCCTCAGCAGGTTCTTTCCTCATCTGGAATAGTATTCTCTACCTTGAACTGTAATGTATACTTTTATTAGCCTCCTTCCTGATAAATAAACATAACAATTAACATGTGTTAGGTAATTACTAAGTTCCAGGTAGTATACTAAGCATTTGCATAGATAATCTCATTTGATCCTCAGCTGAACACAGTAAGATGAGTAATATTATAATTCTTATTTTAAAACTGAGGAAACTAAACCTTAGAAAATAAAATACTAGTCCAAGACTGGTCTCACACCTAGAAGTTAGGGGCAAACTCAGAGTGAGAATCAAGAGTGGCCAACTCCAAAGCCTGGACCCTCTGGCCACGTGGTAGAAAACATCTTCCCCTAAGCTTTATGTTCCTGTAAGCTTAGACCTTTTATTGTTCTTCTTCTTCTTTTTTTTTTTTTTTTTAGTAATTAATAGAAGATTTATTTAAGCAAGAATATATCCAGTCATCATTGCCAGACTTAATATGTAATGTTATATGTTCGATCGAGTTTTCCTTCCTGGATAAGTTTTTCTTTCCTCTCCCTGTCCGTTTTGAAAACATAATACCAGAAGACAAGAGGCCCAATTCCAACCACAGCTCCTAACAATGAGTTCTTGGGAGTGGGTCTAAAATTGGGATAGACATTTGCTGATCTTGCATAGGTCCAACGAGTCAAGGCAGGATCTTCGATGTGCCCTCGGCGGTTGGGGTCGTTGTACTGAATGAAGCAGGTACTCCCGTTTAAGCCGGGCTCTTATAGCTAACCGCTCGGCTTGCGCCTTCCGGGTTTCCGGAGATTGGTTATATTCGGCTGGGTCGAGGGTCTGCGGCAGAGTGGCAAGGGGAGACGGAATATACTTCGGGAACGACTTGGGAGGCGCCAAAGGGTTCGACATCTTGGCGCCCCCCCCCCTTCTTCTTCTTTTTTTTTTTTTTTATTTCCAACCCAGAGTCTTGCTCTGGCTCTGACACCCTGGCTAGAGTCAGACTCCTGGATTCAAGGGATCCTCCTGCCTCAGCTTCCCAAGTAGCTGGGACTATAGATACCCACCACAATGCCCGGCTAGTTTTTCTACTTTTAGTAGAGATGGGGGTCTCACTTCGCTCAAGCTGAAGTGATCCTTCCCCCAGAGTACTAGGATTATAGGTATAAAACACTGCATCCAGACTCTAATTCTTGTCTTTATAATCTCAACATCTAGTGTCTAGCTCAGAGCTCACCTGAAGCTGAGTTAATTAAGTATTAATAAATGAGCATTGAATAATCACGTCAACAATATAAAAACTTGCAGGGAGGATAGGTGGAGGGAGGGCAATTGGTGGGATCACGTCTATGGTTTATCCTATGGGCGTACCCGTGAGTCTTTCTAAATGTAGAATATAAATGTCTTAACACAATAACTAAGAAAATGATATGAAGGCTATGTTAACCAGTTGGATGAAAGTATTTCAAACTGTATATAGAAACAGCACAGGTTGAGAACCACTGTACCTCATGATAGTATTAATGTACACAGCTATGTTTTTTTAAAAATGCAAAAAAAAGACTGTTACTTATGATGAAATCTAGAACACAAAAATAAAATAAAATAAAATAAAAACTTACAAAGTCTTGGCCAGGTGTGGTCTTGGCTTCACACCTGCAATCTTAGCACCCTGGGAGGCCAAGGCAGGGGGATTGCTTGAGCTGAGTTCAAGATCAGCCTGAGAAAGACTGAGACCCTGTATCTACTAAAAATAGAAAAATTATCCAGGCATGATGGCACACACCTGAAGTTCCAGCTACTGGGAAAGCTGAGGTAAGAGGAGCATTTGAGCCCAGGACTTTGAAGTTGCTGTGAGCTATGATTTCATAACACTCTACCCAGAGCAACAGAATGAGACTATCTCAATAAAAAAAAAAACAAAAATCCAAACAACACCCCCCCCAACAAATTTACAGAGTCTTTTTTTTTTTTTGTAAGTTCTGTCTATTTTGTAAAGGTGAGCGCTTTTTTTTTTTATTGTTTTAGAGACAGAGTCTCAAGCTGTCACCCTAGGTAGAATGCTGGGGGATCACAGGTCACAGCAACCTCCAAACTCCTGGGCTCAAGCTATTCTCTTGCCTCAACCTCCCAAGTAGCTGGGACTACTGGCTATTTTGTGGTTGTAGTTGTCATTGTTGTTTGGCAGCCTGGGCTGGATTTGAACCCTCCAGCTCTAATGTATGTGGCTGGTGCCCTAGCCACTTGAGCTATAGGCGCCATGCTAACTTACAGAGTCTTTACTATGCACTAGCCACTGTTCTAAGTATATAGTAACTCATGTAACACATCTGTAAATTCATTTAATCCTTACAATAACTGTGAGGAGAATACTGGATTTTTACAGATTAAGAAAATGAGACTTCAGGCTCAGCGGCCCTAGCTTAGTGAGTAGGGCGCCAGCCACATACACCTAAGGTGGCAGGTTCGAGTCTGGCCAGGCCTGCTAACAACAATGACAACTGCAACAACAACAGAAAAAAATTAGCTGGTCATTGTGGTGGGTGCCTTTAGTCCCAGCTACTCAGGAGGCTGAGGCAAGAGGATAGCTTGAGCCCAAGAGTTTGAGGTTGCTGTGAGCTATGACACCATGGCACTCTACCAAGGGCAACATAGGAGACTTCGTCTCAAAAATAATAATAATAATAAATAAATAAACATAAAAGAAAATGAGGCTTGGCACCTGTAGCATAGCGGTTACGGTGCCAGCCACGTACACTGAGGCTGGTGGGTTTGAACACAGCATGGGCCAGCTAAACAACAATGACAACTGCAATAACAACAACAACAAAAAAAATAGCTGGGCATTGTGGCAGGTGCCTGTAATCCCAGCTACTTGGGAGGCTGAGGCAAGAGACTCGCTTAAGCCCAATAGTTTGAGGTTGCTGTGAGCTGTGACACCATGACACTCTACTGAGGGCGACATAGTGATACACTATCTCAAAAAAAAAAAAGAGAAAAAGAAAAAGAAAATGAGACTTACCCAAAGAAAAGTGACTTACCCAAGAATATAAAGCTGGTAAATTGGCAGAGCTAATATTCAAATCCAGATACAGTTTGTCTAACCAGAGAGCCTGAATAGATGTTCTTCCTAGAGCAGTGGTTCTCAACCTTCCTAATGCCATGACCCTTTAATACAGTTCCTCATTTGTGGTGTCCCCCAACCATAAAATTATTTTCATTGCTACATCATAACTGTAATTTTGCTACTGTTATGAATCACAATGTAAATATCTGCTATGCAGAATGTATTTAGGTGACCCCTGTAAAAGGGTTGTTTGACCCCCAAAGGGGTAGCGACCCACAGGTTGAGAACCACTATCCTAGGGTATATCTCTAGGTCCAACTTTCCTGTTTTATCCCCCAAGGAAGTGTCTAAAGGAGAGAAAAAGGTGAGGTTCCCACCCTTCTTTCCATCAAGTGAATAAAGACAGAGTACAGAAAACTACCATGAAATTTATGTCCAGAAATTCTTTGCCACTTCTGTCATCTAAAAGTAGCCACTCCCTGAGTGACTTCCTTCCGTCAAATAGAATGCAGGAGAAGTGGTGTTGCATGACTTCTGAGGTTAGATCATAAACCTCAGACAGCTTGCACATGACTCTTTCTCATGGACACTCACCCTTGGAACCCAGCCACCATATTATGAGGAAGCCCAAGCTGTACGTGAATTGCTGTGTGAGGGTGTTCTGGCCAACAGTTCAGTGGAGACCCAGGTGACAGCAAGCATCAGCTATGAGTGAGCTAGCTTGATAATTCCAGCTTCCAGCTTTCAAGCCATCCTAAAGGAGGTCAAGTGGAGTAGAGCAGAGGTGAATCTTTTTTGCTGAACCCCAGAGTACAGTTCATTAGCAAAATATATTGTCGTTGTTTTATGCCACATATGTTTGGGGGTGGTTGCACAGCAACAGGAAACCAGGACCCACATGTATCACCTCAGAGACACTCGGGAACTATAGGCAAGATCAGGAACAAAAATTGATCAGATTTTATATAGTTCTAGAAACTTTTTGTTTATTCCCTCTACCCTGGGAGAATTATCAGTAAAACCCTAAATCAAAGAGGAAGGATGGGAAGGGAGAAAAGAACCTTGGAGATGGTAAGTGGGTGGCAAGTCTCTTGTGATCCAAGAGGGCAAGGACCAACTTTGTGGGTGATGTGACTGTCATGGAGTTTAACAACAGAAAGGCTCAAACAGGGCTGCCCAACCCCTGCTCACTGACACCACAGAGAAGAGTGGATCTGTGCAACATGAACTCTGCAGGCCTTCTCTTTGAAAAAACACTTTTCTGGCTCGGCACCTGGCTCAAGTGGCTAAGGCACCAGCCACATACACGTAAGGTGGCGGGTTCGAATCCAGCCAGGGCCTGCCAAACAACAATGATGGCTGCAATCAAAAAATAGCCAGGTGTTGTGGCAGGCGCCTGTTGGTCCCAGCTACTTGCGAGGCTGAGGCAGGAGACTCGCTTGAGCCCAGGAGTTAGAGGTTGCCGTGAGCTTTGATGCCATGGCACTCTACCCAGGGGGACAGCTTAAGGCTCTGTCTCAAAAAAAAAAAAAGAAAAAGAAAAAACACTTTTCAGGCATCTTCATGCAAACATCTTTCTTTTCTTCTGTCTGAAGAACAGTCTTCCACGCTCAATATCATCAAGGCTAAGTGTTTTTACTATATCATTTAAAACATCAGTTGTACCATGTCCTTCTGTTTCTCCAGTGGTTTCCCATGGGGCTTAGAATAAAGGAATTCTTTACTCCACCTGTTCAAGGCTCTGCCTACCCTGCCTCCCACTAAATGTCATCCAGCCCATCTCAAGCTCAGGGCCTTTGCATATGCTGTTCCTTTTCCTTCCCAGATTGGGAGGGGCTATTTCCTTTACACTGCTCATCTCACTCAGGGAGGTCTTATCTAACCACTTCCACCTAAGGTTACTCTCAACCTGTTAATCTTTAATTCTAAACATATATACAATATCCCATTTCCTGTGGAACTCTTTTCACAATTCTCATTTTATTTGTTTATATGGTCTCTTTATCCTTCTTTATGCTGCTAATTCCAGGAAAATGTATCTTACCTGTTTGGTGCTCCCTTGATTCCCCAGTGCCTGGAACAATGCAAAGCACATAATAGATGCTCAATAAATAGTGAATGCATGGAAGTACTCTTGGTCCTGCCCCTCCCCTGTCTGAGCTCTTTCAATTCTCTCTCCTTTCTGACCTTCTGCACTTATTCCTGCCCTTCTATCTACTTCTTCCGCTTTCCTATGTCAACCCCCGCTTCCCATCATTGCCTTCATATCTTCATCCTCTCTTGCTCCACCAAAGTGGCTTCTGTCCTACCTTGTCCATAGTACAGTGAATCCCCTTGAAGGCCACCAGGGACTTCCTCCTCTTCAAAGTTGTCTTGGCTCAGTGCCTGTAGCACAGTAGTTACGGTGCCAGCCATCTGCATGGAAGTTGGCGGGTTCAAACCCAGCAGGGCCAGCTGCCAACAATGACAACTGCAAGAAAAAATAGCCAGGTGTTGTGGCTGGTGCCTATGGTCCCAGCTACTTGGGAGTCTGAGGCAAGAGAATTGCTTGAACCCAAGAGTTTGAGGTTGCTGTGAGCTGTGACACTACAGCACTCTACCGAGGGTGACATAGCGAGACAAAAAAAAAAAAAAAGGTGATGTATTTTTTGAGTCATTTAACTTCACTGCAAAATCTACTGCTGTCATCATCCCCTCTTTCCTCCTAGACCAGCGGTTCTCAACCTGTGGGTCACAACCCACAGGAACTGTATTAAAGGCTCACGGCATTAGGAAGGTTGAGAACCACTGTCCTAGACAGTCTTTTCTCCCTTGACCATCATAGCAGCTGTTAGAAGCAATTGTTTTGGCCAGGTGCAGTGGCTCAAGCCTGTAATCTCAGCACTTGGGAGGCTGAGGCAGGTGGATTGCCTGAACTCACAGGTTTAAGACCAGCCTGAGCAAGAACAAGACCCATGTTTCTAAAAAATAGTTAAGTGTTGGGTGGCGCCTGTGGCTCAAAAGGGTAGGGTGCTGGTCCCATATGCCAGAGGTGAAGGGTTCAAACCCAGGCCAAAAACGGCAAAAAAAAAAATTCAAAATTAAAAAAAAATAGTCAAGTGTTGTGGCAGGCGCCTGTAGCCCCAGCTACTTGGAAGGATGAAGCAAGATGATCACTTGAGCCCCAGAGTTTGAGGTTGCTGTGAGCTAAGATTCCACAACACTCTACAGAGGGTGACAAAGTGAGAGTCTCAAAAAAAAAAAAATAGAAAAAGGAGCAATTTGTATTCACCTGAGAGCTGATAGGGGCTAAAATGAGACATCCCAGCTCTGATAGAGAATAAGCTGTGAAACATTGGGCAAGTTCCTTAACCTCTCTGAGCTTTGGCACCCTCATGTGTAAATAGAGCACATAATTCTGACCTTGGTGAGTTTGCATTGTGTTTAGTGTGAAGATGCTCTCGAGCTGACTGTGCAGCATGGCAGATAACAACCAGGTCCTGGTACAGTCCACTGCTCAGCTGCCCTGTCTGAGTGATCCTGGGCCGGTTGCTTAACCTCTCTGAGTTTAGTTTCCTCCTCTATGAAATAGGAAATATGAAAGCACCTACCTCGTGGGTTGTTGTGATTTAATAACATAACCTGCAAAGTATTCGATATAGCATCTGGCACATTGTAACTCCTCCACATACCTTAGATATTATTATCTTATATATAAGAAAAAACAAATGTGGAGAAAGAACTCCTTGGAAGGAAACTGAGATCTCTCCTGAATTCCAGTAGAGATGAACAACCACACCTTGGGAACAGCAGTTCCCATAACCTCAATAGGGGGAGTTTGTGAAATGTCCCACTAATATTCTGCCCTTCCCTTGTCATGACTTGACTTGATGCTGCTCTGACAATATTCAGTGTCTGTTGTCTCGACATTCTAAATTCCTGGCAGAGAGGATTTCATTGCTTCAGAAAGGACCAGCTACCCATTCTTGGCAAAGAGGTTGTGGGCAGGAGTCTTGTTCACCCCAGCAGAGACAAAGCCCTGGAGGGAGGGAGTAGGGGCTTTCCTGGTGGGTGGGGGCATGAGATACCCATCAGAATTACCTGAGATAATGTGTATGAGAATGCCCTTGTCTCTGACCAAACCACAGTCTACTTGGCAGGTCTTTTCCTCCGTCCAATATTCGTTTTTGTTTTTGAGAGGGAGTCTCACTCTACTCTGTTGCCTTGGTGTCATAGCTCAAAGCAACTTCAAACACCTGGGCTCAAGGGATCCTGCTGCTTCAGCCTCCCAAGTAGCTGGGACTACAGGTGCCTGCCACAATGCCTGGCTAGTTTTCCTGTTTTTCTCGTTTTTGCTCAGGCTGGTCTCAAACTCCTGAGCTCAAGCAATCCACCTGTCTCGGCCTCTCAGAGTGTTAAGATTACAGGTGTGAGCCACTGGGCAGACCTGCTGCCTTTTATTTTATTTTATTTTTCAGACAGAGTCTCACTATGTTGCCCTAGGTAGAGTGCCATCATGTCACAGCTTACAGCAACCTCTAACTCTTGGGCTTAAGCGATTCTCTTGCCTCAGCCTCCCACGTAGCTGGTACTACAGGCACCCATCTTTTGTTGGAGCTGTCACTGTTGTTCAGCAGGCCTGGGCTGGGTTCAAACCTGCCAGCCCTGGTGTATGTGGCTGGAGCCTTAACCACTGACTTACAGATGCTGAGCCTGCCTTTTATTTTTAAATTCCACCCTCTTGGGCGGCACCTGTAGCTCAGTGGGTAGGGTGCCGGCCATATACACTCAGGCTGGCGCGTTTGAACCTGGCCTGGGCCAGCTAAACAGCAATGACAACTGCAACAAAAAAACAGTTGGGTGTTGTGGTGGGCACCTATAGTGCCAGCTACTTGGGAGACTAAGGCAAGAGAATTGCTTAAGCCCAAGAGTTTGAGGTTGCTGTGAGCTGTGACACCACGGCAGTCTACTAAGGGCAACATAGTGAGACTGTCTCAAAAAAAAAAAATTTCCATCCTCTTCTCTCCCTAATTCCCTTCCTTGGCAACCTCCTAGCACTTTGAAAACCACCTTTCCTAACTTTTTACTCTAAGTCTTATTAGGTGCAGAAATTACTTTCCCTTCTAGGTCACAGCAACTTTTGTAAAATGACACTTTGTTTACTCACCCATAAGACAAGATCCCTTTTGTTCTATTAAATGATCTTCAATTATGCCTTACCACTCCTGGCCCTGTGCTTTTCTGCACACTGTTTGCTTTGCCTGGAGAACTTCCCTGTCTCATCTCACTGCTTTTTTTTTTTTTTTTTAGACAGAATCTCACTTTGTCACCCTTGGTAGAGTACTGTGGCATCATAGCTCACAGCAACCTCAAACTCTTGGGTTCGAGCAATCTTCTTGCTTCAGTTTTTCATTTTTAGTAGAGATGGGATCTTGCCCTTGCTCAGGCTCATCTCGAACTTATAAGCTCAGGCAATCTATGTGTCTCAGCCTCCCAGAGTACTAAGATTACAGGCATGAGCCACTGCGCCCAGCCCCATGTCACTGCTTTTATTTAATTAACATGTATTGAGGACCTGCCAGACTCGCAAGTCCTCCCTTCCTGGGAATTACTCCCCACCTCCACCCCCAATTATACACTGGAATGGGTCCCTTCAGCCCATCATCTGTATTATATGATTCTGTCCTCCTACGCATCCATTATTAAATTCAGGTGAACACTAGAATTAATTGGTTTGATGAGATTCTGTCAGGAATTTAGAATTCTTTTATTTATTTATTTTTTTTTTGAGACGGAGCCTCAAGCTATTCCCCTGGGTAGAGTGCCATGGCATCACAGCTCACAGCAACCTCCAATTCCTGGGCTCAAGCGAGTCTCCTGCCTCTGCCTCCCAAGTAGCTGGGACCACAGGCACCCGCCACAACGCCTGGCTATTTTTTGGTTGCAGCCATCATTGTTGTTTGGCGGGCCTGGGTTGGGGATTCGAACCTGCCACCTTAGGTGTACGTGGCTGGCACCTTAGCTGATTGAGCCACAGGCACGGAGCCAGGAATTTAGAATTCTAAACTGAGAATCACTGAGCCTGGGTGTTGAGTTCCATTAATGTCAGCACGTTAGAAAGGGAAGTCCATTACTCCCTCCATCAAAGTCCTTGGAGATTCCCTAATTCTTACTCTCTAAAAAAAATAGAGCAGTACCTGTGGCTCAAAGGAGTAGGGCGCCAGCCCCATATACCGGAGGTTGCAGATTCAAACCCAGCCCCAGCTAAAAACTGCAAAAAAATAAAAATAAAATAAAATAGCCAGGCATTGTAGTGTCAGGCACCTATAGTCACAGCTCTTTGGGAGGCTGAGACAAGAGAATCACTTGAGCCCAGGAGTTTGAGGTTGCCATGGGCTGTGATGCTACAGCACTCTACTGAGGGCAACAAATGAAACTCTGTCTCCAAAACAAATTTTAAAAAGAATCACATCTTAGCCTTGGCACCAGTAATTCAGTGGTCAGGACACTGGCCACATACACAGGGCTGGCAGGTTCGAACCCAGCCTGGGGCCTGCTAAAAACAACAATAACAACTACAACAAAAAAAATAGCTGAGTATTGTGGCGGGCGCCTATAGTCCCAGCTGCCTGGGAGGCTCAGGCAAGAGAATCACTTAAGCCCAAGAGTTTGAGGTTGCTGTGAGCTGGGACGCCTCAGCACTCTACTGAGGGTGACATAGTGAGACTCTGCACCAACCCTGGTGCATGTAACCGGTGGCCTAACCCCTGAGCTACAGGCACCAGCCTATACAGCTAATTTTTCTATTTTTTGTAGAGATGGGTCTCACTTTTGCTAAGGCTGGTTTATGAATTCCTGGCCTCAAGTAATCCTCCCATCTTGGTCTCACAAATTGTTAGGATTACAGGCTTGAGCCACTGTGCCAGCCTGACAAGTGTTTGTTGACATAAGTTCTGTGAAAGTTCTGAGAAGAGGCTGATTAATACGACTACAGCAGGGCTGGGAAAAGGTTGATTTAGGAAGTAGAGGCAGGAGGCTAGGGTGGAGCACCAGAAATAGCATTACTTTTATTAGGGATATCCTTTGTCAGGTGATTCTGGTGCAAGCAGAACCCACATGATGCTTCTAGCTCATTGGTGTACGAAATTCATAACCTATGGGCAGGAAAGTCTGCACAGACAGTAAAATAAGCACCTGTGTTTTAGTCTGTTTTCTGTTACTGTAACAGAATACCAGAGACTAGATAATGTTTTTAAAGTTTCTCTCTTATAGTTCTAGAAGCTAGGAAGTCCAAAAGCCTAGTGCCAGCATCTGGTGGTCACGGCTCACAGCAACCTCAAACTCTTGGGCTTAAGAGTTTGAAACCTAACTCTTAAGGGATGGTCTTGCCTCAGCCTCCCAAGTAGCTGGGACCACAGACATCAGCCACAATGCCTAGCTATTTTTTGTTGTTGTTGTTGTTGTTGCAGTTGTCATTGTTGTTTAGCTGGCCCATGCTGTGTTCAAACCCACCAGCCTCGGTGTATGTGGCTGGCACCCTACCCACTGAGCTACGGGTGCCACCTGCATCTTAACAGGGAGGAAGACATGACTTTTAGAGAGAGCAAAGGCTCAGATCAGTTCTCGCTTCCTCTTCTTATAAATCTCCCAATCCCGATGCATGGGCCCCAACCTAATGACTTTCTCTGATCTAAATTATCTCCAAATGTCATCGACATGTGAATTTGAAGATGAAGTCCAACAAGAATTCATTCCAACACATGAAATTTGGGGGATATATTCAAATCATAGTGGTGCCCATCACAGTGTTATAGAGAGAGTGAAATACACTGTGTGGATACACCTGGCACAGGTTTCCGTTCTATAATGTTCAGCCCTCTGAAGTCGGGCCCCTGACTTTCCCCTCCCCTAGGCTGCTTCCTTCAGGCCTGTGATTCTAAAAGGCTCCATTTGGGCCAAGGTCAGGCCTAGTAACTGGGCCTGTCTGGAAGGCTAAGACCCTGACTGCAGGGAAGTGGGTCCAGAGAGTACATTCTCATTAAATTGACTGGGAAGCTTGCCTGTGAATCTCACCTCCGCTGCTTACCAGCCCTGTTACCTTAGACAAGTCCTTCTCTTTATGATAGAATCTGCCTTTGGGGTTGTTATGAGATTAAATAAGCAATTGCATACCTAAATGCTTAGAACAGTTCCTGCTAAAGAGTAAGGGCTCAATTAATTGGCTATTAATCCCCCCCCCCCCCCGCTGGAAGTGAGGCAAATTTATACCAACAGTTCTCTCTCTCTCCTATCCTCTGTAACTCATCCTATGTAACTGCCTTCAGAGAATACAATCCAACACAGATACTGTTACAAAAGCAGGTTTATTGGTCAGGCTGCTCACCAGGACACAGCAACGTGAGAGGTTCCCTAGAGCCCCACGGAAAACCGCTTCTGCCCACACTCAGCCCCCTTCAGCCCATCAGCACCAAGGGACTTTGTCCCACAATCCCTGTCCTCTCTCAGCTGACAAGTCTTCAATCATTCAGAGAGATGGGAACCCAGTAAAGGAAAAGGAAAGAAAAAAAAAAAAAAAAGCAAAGCTTTATATTGTATAAAAGGTTTGTGTCCCCAGGCTCCCTCCCCCACCCCCTTAAAACAATTAGCTGCAATTCTAAAAAGCAGAGCAGGGAAGATAAGGGGGTTGGAGGAGGAGGAGGAAGCACTCCACCCCTCCCTTCAGGCTGAGACTTGGAGGGAGAAGAGCAGGACTGAAGTGTCCTGAGGGGAACCTAGTTGTCAGACATCAGGGCTCTGGACTGGAAGAAGCACCCTCCTAACCCCTAAGAACAAGTTACCAGTGGTGTCTCAGCAAGGTCTGCAGCACTGGGATGCTAGCTCTAGGGAAGCCTCTGGAGAAGAAACAGCTGGGGGGAGCCTGTGCTGTCCCATCTGTCCGCTTGGTGGCCTGGCCATTAGCACTCCCCACCCTCTAAATCCTAGCACTGCTGCCCCCTCTGGACCCTAATTTTCTGGGCTTCCAGAAATAAGCTGCCCTGGGGGGCACCACCCAGACCCCAGTTGCAAGATCAGGTCAGGCTTACCTCTCTTCCTCTGGATCATCGCTTTCTCATACTATTCTCCCCCCCCCCCATTCTGAAAATGGTCCTGCTGCCCTCTGAGACCCTGGTAAGATGGGGTTTCTCATGCAGCTAATGAGACTTCTTTCTCTCTTCACCCATTTCCACCTCCTTCCCAAAGCCATCGCCATGTGCTCCGCCTGTGCAGATTCATAAATAAGTAAACGTGCCCCACCTTCTCCTTCCCCAGGGCTCCAGTCTTCTTTCTTCAGACTCTTTGCAGAAAACAGCCTGAGCTGGACCCTCATCCAGGCTGAGGGCTTGCTCAGATCCCACTGTCGCCCACTGCCTCAGTTTCCCGTAAAAGCTGCTTTCATGTCCTTTCAGTAGGACCCACTCTTTCCTCTTAGGGTAATTTTAGCTTTGAAGCCCCGGCGGGCAGGATGAGAAGGGAAGACTCCATGAGTAGGGAGTGATTGAGAGAGACTGAGGGAAAGGAAGCCCCCAAAGGGGGAGTAACTGTAAATCATGTCAATTCTCTTAGGACCCCCAACTTGGACATCCAGGACCTGGATCACTCCCCTTCCCATCTCCACCTGTCCAAATTGGGGTCTTCTACTTGGCTGAGGCTGCCTCCCTCCCTGGGCTTAACAGCTGTAAAACTTAGAGGAGTCTCCTTGAAGGCAGGTGTTTTAAATCTAGAAAAATCTCAACCAGTTCAGGAGCTGAGAGAGAATGCGAAAGAGAAAGTTCAGAAAGGGAAAGGAACAGGGTGGGGGAGGGGAAAGGCAGGACAAGGCAGAGGCCTCTGAGCAGGGCCCGTTGCTTAGTCGCTGTCGCTCTTGTCCACCAGCACGGCGTCCGACTCCTCAGTGATCTCCAGCAGCGTGTGCACGTCGGGGCTGCTCCCGCGCAGCAGGTCGGCGCCCTCGCCGCGCTCCGCGCCGCCCTCCTCGTCGTCGGCGCCCACCTCCACCATCTCGGTGGCCTTCAGCACCTCCACCTCGCCCTCGCGGATCTTCTTGACGTGGAAGGTGAAGGGCGGCACCTTGTACACCGCGGTCTTGGAGCGCGCGTAGACCACGTGGTCGGGCGTGAAGGACTTGCGCAGCTTCTCTCGCGACGTCTTGAGCTTCTCGCGCCGCTCGGCGGGGACCAGACGCGTGCCCAGCTTGTTCATGCGCTTCTCCAAGGTGTGCCGCGTCTTCTCCAGATTCTCCTTGGTCTTCAGGCGGGTCTTCTCCAGGTTCTCGCGGGTGCGCACCCTGGTCTTCTCCATCTTCTCCTTGGAGAAGGCTTTCTTGAAGTCGTCCACGCGCCGCAGGCCGCTGCGCTTGATACGCTCGGCGCGCGACTCCTCGATGACCTCCTCCACCTCCACCGCCTCATCGGAGGACAGCTCGAGCGCCCCCGCATCCTCTTCGGGTCGCTCGCCTTCGCCCAGCTCGTCGCCCTCCTTCTCGGGCAGCGCTTCCGCCTCCTTCAGCGACTTGCTGATGCTCAGTTTGGCCGGCAGCTTCACTTCGTCCTGAGCAGAGAGAAGAGTGGAGATGAGAGGGGGCAGAGGAGGCAGCCCGGGCGAACCCGAGTTGGGATGTTGGCCATCCTAGGGAGGGAATGGGCCTACGTGGTACTGCTGAAATCTGCCTTTTTGCCATCGTATCACCCAGAGCCTGGTACAGAGCTGGGGACATCGTGGGCGCTTGACACATTCGTGTGTTCAATGAAGGATACAGACGGCACGGGAATCGAGCTTTGGGTCGGAGATGGGCCTGCATTATAACTGAGTTTCAGCTAAATATCTCCGCAGCCCTCCCATCGCGTCCTGGCGCCCTCTACCCACCCCTGTGCTTAGGTTAAACCGCTTCGGGCTCAGAACACGCGGCTTAACTTTGGAAGGGGCACAGCGCCCTCTGGTGTCTTAAATCGCACACTGCCCAGGCGCAGGGGAGACTGCGCCGGATGGGGTTGGGGTGTGAGTTCACAACCGGTCTCAGGAGGCTGCCAAGTAGAGTCGCTGGAAGGCAAAGGGGATGAGTTTTCCAGATTCAAGCCATTTCAGAACTATCTTCGGTTCGGAAGCCACATCCCACTTCCTTGGCCTTTTCATACTATTTGGCCCCCATTGGTGGCCACCCCTACACGTCTAGGTAGAAATTGTAAGAAAGAGGAAAAAGCTAGCTAGAAGCCAAGGAGGCTTTATTCTTGCTTTTTTCCCCTGGGCCTGCAGTCAAGGGTCTAGGAGTAGGATGGTGGTTCAGATTCCCCATGATCCTGGGGCTCAGTGCCAACTCTTTGTTTCTCTCTCTTCCCCTTAGAGCATCTAGTTCCAGCACTGTTTTCTGTTCCAGGAAGATTTTCCAAGAATCCTAATTCTGGACCAACATTTCAGAATCTCAAGATCACCCCTTCCCCCATCTCACCCATCAGAAGGTAAGGGGAGGCTGAGTACAGAAAAGCAAAGGGGCATAACCCAGAACATAAATGGGATTTCCTCTTTGACAAAGACTCTCTTAGTGACTTCAAAATAAGAGAGTGGTTTTTCAAAAGGGTTTTCTGAAGATCATTTCCCAGAATTATGAGAAAATCCCATCTCCTGAAAAAATGAGCCAACGTTAACTAATCTCTCTCATAGACAGACACACACACACCCCTACACATAGGTGACTCAGTATCTCTCCACCACCTGCTACAGAAATTCCTTCCCCAGCCCCCAGCCTCTTTCCTCTTCCCTCCCATCCACATCCCCCCAGAGTTTCCTGGTTTACACTGAAAACTAGGAACACCCGGTCCCAACTTCCTTCCCTCCCTGTCAATAGCATTAGCAGGCACAAAGAATGCAGCTCCACCTCTTCTCCCAACTAGGCACCAGCTCTGCTGGGCACCAAGCCACCTCAAGCTCTCTTATTACCCTACTACACCTCCCAGCAGGCAACGTGACCTGGGCACAAGGCATGCTGGGACTTGTAGTCTCTGCCTGCCATAGGCAGCTTTGTGCTATCATAGATATCATGCCTAGGGCATTCTGTCCGTCCCTCTGCCTCTTATCATTCACTGAGGCTTTGAAAGGTGTTTTTCTTGCTCTGAGTGTAGAAGGATTCCAACTTCTCTTAGCATCCCTCCAATTTCCAGTCATACTCTTCAGGTCTCCAGCCATCACCCTCTTCCTACCTGCTACTGGAGTGGACTTACACATCTTAGGACTCTCTAGGATATGAACTCTCCACTACTTCTTCATCTATCTCCACCCAGAATTTACCTGCAGCTCTAATTAAAACAAAAAAAAATTAGTTCTATCTTGTCTTCACAGCCTCCCAAACTAACCCCTTCCGTGCTCCAGAAAAAGATAGAGAGCCCCTCCTTTCACTAAGCTCAGACAATGTGAATGGGTTAGGGAGGGATTAAGGCTGATGGGTAGAGAATAGTCTGGAAATAGCCCCAGTGGCTGGAAAACAAATCCACATTGTCTCCCAGCTTTATCCCCAGCACCCCTCATTCTCCTCTTCCCACCAGCCCCTGCTCCACCCCTATCCCTAAAGGCTGAGCTAGCTGTTTTTTCTGGCCTTTGGCTTCCTAAATAAAGGTCTCTGCCAGCTAAGTTTAGTAGCAAATGGGGATGGGGAGAGAGCTGCTTATAGCCAGTCCCATCTTCGTAGTTTCTGAGAAAAGGTCTCAAACTACAATATCATGGAGGAATCCCAGTGAAGGGAGGTTTATTTCTGGATTTGGGAGAGTCTCTCCAGACCAGAAAGGTATCAGGGGGATGTAACTCCATTCTTTGTAGGCTTCCCTTGGAGCGATGGCTTATACACATACCAGAGGAGCTTCATTCAGGGTATAGAAGAAGAAACAACATGGCCTGAATCCCTGGACAATGTCCAAGAGGCTGGCTCTGGAGAGAGTGTATCACCATTAGTCTTTTCCCTCCATTAATGGATTTCTCTTTTCTCCCCCTTTTCAAGCCAGGTTTTCCCCTGTGACTCACACTCTTGGAGTGCTGTCTTGGACCCACCCAGTCTGCCTGTTGCTACAACCACCAACATAATCCAAAAGCACCTTCCCCCACCCTGGGCACACAGGCCAAGCACTCTTGTCCCACCCCTACTTCCCTGGCAGAGCTCCTAAACCAAAGGAGGGGCCTCAGGGGATGGCAGAGAGAGAGGGCTCTGTTTGTTCTGTTTTCCCGTTTTTATTAAATAAAACCACCACTCCTAACAGGCTTGGTTTCCAGAGTTACCTTTAATGACCAGGTCTGAACAAAAGCATGCACAATCCCCCACCCCCATCAAGCACACACAGCCCTCACCCTAGGAAAGCCCTACACATGGATGGACTTAGAGGAAACCCAGGGAGAGGCTTCCAGCCTCTTCCACTCCACCCCAACCTTGCTGTCTAAACTTAAGATCTTCTGGCTTAGGAAGATTTTTTATAAGATATGATTGAATTGAGCACCTACTATGTGCCCAGCCTTTGGCCAGGCACTTCACATTTGTTAGGGAGAAAGGACAGGTAGAACATGGATCTAAGTAGAAGCCTCTCCTGACTTAGAACTAACCAGCACTGCCCCTGCTGAGAGTGCACATAGTGAGAACAAGATGGAGTCAGTCAGGCTAAGGCTGAGATGATATAGCTGGTCTGGCTACGGGACCTTCACCTCATGTCCCCCATTCTCATTATTTTATAAATTCGGCTACAATCTATAAGTGTATATCTTGAGGAGTTTGGGGTTATTGATATAGGAGATTAACTTTGAATTAGAACTGTCATTTGGGGTCATGGTTTATGCTGATTATTATAAGTCATGGGTTACGCCAATTGTTGTTTAAGATAAGGGTTGACATGATTTTTGCTTTGAACTTTGATGTATAAAACTGTGGTTTTGGAAATGGAAGAACAGAAGTCTTGGAGAGGCTACTCTCACTGTTCTCCAGAATTGCTGGCCTTCTGACAAAGTTTGGTAGACCTATCTCTGTCGTTGTATATTGGGTGATGACAAGCAGCTAGACTGTATTCGTCTGGTAACACAACTACTGTCTGGGAATGGCCAGAGAAGACATTGTAGAGGTAACTCAGCCCAGGGTCTGCCTAGAGAGTCTGCTAGAAGAGGGTGCAGAGGTGGGAGGATGCAGAAAGGGCTTCCTCCTTACGTTGCCAAGATGAGACACACCAAGGCAGAAGGGTCCTTTCCTTCTACTATAACACGCCTTCTTAACTGGGGTGACACGCCTCCAAAAGGGTAAAAATCAATATCACAAAGATGTTGGTGTTCCAAAAAGCCACAGCATATAAACAGACATGCAGTATATCTGCTGTATTATAGTTTCGTGGGGGAGGTGGCCAATTAGATTAAAAATATCTTCAAAGACTCCTTGGGGGGATAAGCACAGGAAAAAGAAGTTGAGAAACACTGCTACAGTGAGACCCAAGGATCCAAGGCAGAGCCAGCTAAAATGTCCCCCTTTTTGGCTTCTCTGAATTGGCTAATTTTGGGTGCCCTGCCCAGGGCAGGCTCTGGCAAACATAAGGGGTCTCTTTGCAAAACATTTCCTAAAAGAACTGGAAAAAATAAGTGTAAATGTTTTCCTCAGCTATAGGGAGGGGCTAGAGAGGGCACAGAACAGACCCCAGGCCTCATGAGGGCCCTTTCCAAGAAGGCTTGGAGCCAAGATAGTTTGTCCCCCAGGAGGTGGAGGCAGGGAAGAATCAGAAGCCATGCACAGTTTCATGCAGGGCAGCCTCTGGGAGCAGCTGCAGTAGCATGTTGGGAGCATCTAGTATTAAAACAGAAACTATGAAGTAGTTCTGCACACACCGCATTTGTCTTAACTATGCATAACTCAAGAGTGTTTTCAAGATACCCACATAAACCACGCGGGGCAGTGGTCTGGGGTGGCAACTGTCCCAGCACTGACCACTGCCAAACAGCTGGCTGATGGTGGGCCAGAGTGATACCTCACGCCCACAGCCCTGCAGGCCTCCGGGGACCCTAAATTCTTCCACCTGCTGTCAGCTCCTCTCGGGTGGGCAGGGAGCCCGGCTCTGGGTAATAGGGCAGTGTCCTAGGCATCTGGTCAAAAGGTGGGGGCTCAGGTACTGTCTCAGGCTTCGGGTCAAAGGGCTCAGTCTCAGGCAGAAGGTCAAAAGGCACGATCTTGGACGTGGCCGGTTCAGAGGGCGCATTCGGCTTCTTCTTAGGCTAAGATGAGGAAAAGGGGTTTAAATGGTGCTTGGGATGGGCACAGCCTTGGTGGCATGCAGAGCAGGGACATATAAGTCTTTGGTTGGGTGGAAAGAAATCATGTTTTAAACGCTTCTCCCCTGGGCTTTGGGGCAGAGAGGGGTGGGGCAAACCCAAGTCTATGAATTAACACAACTTCAACTGAAGCCCCTCCTTCCTTCCCTCCATAATCACCCCAGTCCCATCCTTGGTCTCCCACTTTCTATCTTTATCTAGCCATGGTAGGGGGTTGGCCATGGCTATTGGGGATGTAGAATTAGGGGGGAAAAGAGGCTGCTGAGGGTGATCAAGGAGTTTTCTAAGAAGCCAGTTGTTAGACTCTGTCTAAGGAGGGTCAGATGCATAAAAGAGAAGGTATACAACTCTGTCTTCAGAACCAAAGGCTGCTAATCCCAGGTCTTGTTATACCTGGGCCAGGTGGCCACTCAGTGCTACCCCACATAAGGAGAGGGAGAAAAATGGAAGAAAGGGGACATCCTGGCTATTTCACTTTAGCCATGTCCTCTTGCCTCACCCCATCCCCTGGCTTGGGATATCAGACACTGAAATGCACAGAGAAATCAGGATCCAAAACCAAGCTATGTTTATGACAGAAAGGCCTATGATCTGGGTACCCCACTGAAGCTCCCAGCACTCCCTCCTGAAAGGCCAAGTTGCCACTCTTGCTTTGGGCAATCAGAAGTTAGGAGAGAAGGATGCTACCCAACTCAGCAGCAGCAGTGTTTGTTAAAGCCTGTAATCACAAAGACTAAAGCAGCAGGTCCCTGCCAGCCTTGAAGGGCATGGGGAAGAGGTGGGAGCAACAGAGGCCAAAAAGAAAGGGAACGAAAATGACCCTCTTCTGGCTCGGCGCCTGTGGCTCAATTGGCTGGGGCGCCAGCCAGGTACACCTAAGGTGATGGGTTCGAATCCCCAGTCCAGGCCCGCCAAACAACAATGATGGCTGCAACCAAAAAATGGCCAGGCGTTGTGGCGGGCGCCTGTGGTCCCAGCGACTTGGGAGGCGGAGGCAGGAGACTC
>CAUYQV010146583.1:0-28850 GCA_963574575.1 Galagoides demidoff
GCCGGGCGTTGTGGCGGGCACCTGTGGTCCCAGCTACTTGGGAGGCGGAGGCAGGAGACTCGCTTGAGCCCAGGAGTTGGAGGTTGCTATGAGCTGTGATGCCATGGCACTCTACCCAGGAGGACAGCTTGAGGCTCCGTCTCAAAAAATAAAAAATAAAATAAAAAATAAAAAAAATAAAAAGTGTCCTCCCCATGCCAGGCACAGTAGCTCACACCTATAATCCTAGCATTCTGGGAGGCTGAGGTGGGTGGTCTGTTTGAGCTCAGGGGTTGGAGACCCCATCTCTAAAAATCGCCAGGCGCTGTGCAGGCTGCCTGTAGTCCTAGCAACTTGAGAGGCTGAGGCAAGAGAATCTCTTGAGTTCAAGAGTTTGAGGTTGCTGTAAACTATGATGCCACAGCACTCTACCCGGGGTGACAAAGTGAGACTCTGTCTTAGAAAAAAAAAAAAGCGTCCTCCCCAACATTCATTATCTCATCTGACTCTCGTAGTTAACCGCCCTGCAAAGAGAATAGGGCAGATATAATCATCCGTATTTTGTGATCGAGAAAGTTGTGAGGGTGAGGTTCAGGGAAACCAAGTCCTGAAGCTTATAAATGGTAGAGGTTAAGTTAGAACCAAAGCCTTCTGCTTACCAGAATTCCTTTGCTCAAATTCTACATATACTATCAGGGCTGGGATAGCTTCAAGCACCAAATTTAAGAGTTACCAAAAAATTCAATAATTAAAACAGATAAATATTTCAATGTAATTTTTTTTTCTACACAGAGTCTCACTGTTGCCCAGACTAGAGTGCTGTTGAGGCAGCCTGGCTCACAGCAACCTCAAACTCCTGGGTTCAAGTGATCCTCTTGCCTCAGTCTCCAGAGTAGGTGGAACTACAGATACCTGCCATAACTCCCAGCTAATTTTTCTCTTCTTAGCAGAGACAAGGGGGGAGGGGGTCTCACCTTTGCTCAGGCTGGTCTCAAACTCCGGAGTTCAAGTAATCCACTCACCTCAGCTGCCCAGAGTTCTAGGATTGCAGCTGTGAACTCCTGCATCCAGCCTCAATGTAATATTTTTAAAAGTTAAAATAATGTCAAATTGTCTCTGCTGAACAGTCAATGCTTTAAATGAAGACCAGTGGTTTGCTTGTTTTGTGACCTTGCATTCTTGTGCAATGGAAATAGTCTTTTCCAGTTAGCCTGAGGCTCCCAGGCCCTTTAGGTCATCTCATGCCCCACCAGGTGGTTTCTGAATGTTGACACTGGGGTACAGATTGGGCAATGTGGGGCTTTCCTCATGTTCTGTGTTGCTCAGGCACGATCATAGTGTACTACAGCCTCAAACTCCTGGCTCAGCTTCCCAGATAGCTGGAACTACCAGCACATGCCACCTTGCCTGGGTACACAGTCATGTTTTGTGATGTAGAGGAGTTTCAGAACCTTGCAGGGGTTGATAGTCAGGAAATAGCTGAATAAGGGTTGGCTCTTAATATTGGTACCGAGGCCCCTGTGCCTTTCTTGCTGCTCCCGCTCTCTGCCTTCCTAGTGCCTCCGCCTACTACAGAGAAAGCACGTGTAAATGAATCTCTCTACTAGAAAGTGAAAATATTAAGAGCCCAATAAAGTACCAAGAAGTTCTCAGGATGGAGCTACTTCTGGTTGGTTTGTCAGGGGCTATTGTATAACATGCCCGCCTCCCAGAGATTCTATCAGAGTGCCAGGGGCAAGATCTATTTTGTCAACGCGGACATAGAGGGTGTGTCCTACTTTTAAAGAGTTCTAATAAATGAAGCCTATATTTACATTAAAAGCACATTAACTTGTGTTTTTCTTCAGCTAAGTCCTGTTGAAGCCTATTCAATATCAAATTCTCCTAATCTATTTAGAGGAATTTTTTTTTTTTTTTGAGACAGAGTCTCACTATGTCACCCTCAGTAGAGTGCTGTCACCTCATAGTTCACAGCAACCTCAGCCTCCCAAGTAGCTGGGACTACAGGCACCCACCACAACGCCCGGCTATTTTTTGGTTGCAGCTGTTATTGTTGTTTAGCAGGCTCAGGCCGGGCTCGAACCTGTGATCTTAGGTGTACGTGGCTGGCACCCTACTTACTGAGCTACAGGCACCGAGCCTATATAGAGGAATTTGACTTACCATTGGTGGATATTTTGAAGGCCTGTTGGGTAATTCTGATATAGAAAATGTTCAGTCAGTTAGTGGAGCACCTACAACACTGCAATAGTAAACAAAATTAATTCTAAGTCAAGGTCTCTGCCTGCAGTACAATGTAGACATGTAGAGTTTATTTAGTAAGACACGACCATTTTACCCAAAGAGAAAAATAATAACTTAGAAGAAGAACCAACTGAATATTAATAGCATAGCCATTAACTTGTAGAAATATGAGGAAGGGAAACCAATTAACTTTGGAAGAGAGAAAACAAAACAGTTTACACCAACTGGTCTGGTTGTGTAGGTGGGGATGGAGCTGGACATGTAGCAGTGTGGGTCTGGGGGCCTGGGGGAGGACTTGCAAAGGTAGAGGGGGCGCAGCCAGGCGCCCAACAGAATCACAGGAGAGCGACGGTCTGGCTGAGGCCAGGGTAGCTGCTGCATTAAGCTGGCAAAGCTCCAGTCTAAGACTTGAAAATGGCCTTGGTTGCTAGTGGTTGTAAACCCAGAAGACTTCCCAGGGAGCACTTCAAGAGCAGACTTGGGGGCTATCTTCACATAGAGAGTCAGAGGAAATCTGGAACTCAACCAGGAAGAAGACTGAAAAAACAAAGTTAAAGTGGGTAGAAGGGTGCAGAACCGTGTAACATTAGGAAGGACCAGGTACTGAGAGCTACAAGAGGTCAGGGTACATACAGTGTTAGGTGCAGGGACTCATGCTGTAATCCTAGCAATCTGGAAAGCTGAGGCAGGTGGGTTGCTTGAGTTCAGGAGTTCAAGACCAGCCTGAGCAAAGCGAGACTCTATCTCTACTAAAAATAGAAAAACTAGTAGGGCATTATGGTGGCACCTATAGTCCTGACTATGCAAGAGGCTAACACAAGAAGATGGCTTGAGCCCAAGAGTTTGAGGTTTCTGTGAGCTATGACACCTCAGCTCTCTACCCAGGGCAACAGAGTGAGACTGTGTCTCAAAAAACAAACAAACAGGCTTGTCACCTGTGGCTCAATCGGCTAAGGCGCCAGCCACATACACCTAAGGTGGCGGGTTCGAATCCCCAGCCCGGGCCCGCCAAACAACGATAATGGCTGCAACCAAAAATGGCCGGGCGTTGTGGCGGGCGCCTGTGGTCCCAGCTACTTGGGAGGCGGAGGCAGGAGACTCGCTTGAGCCCAGGAGTTAGAGGTTGCTATGAACTGTGATGCCAGGGCACTCTGCCCAGGGTGATAGCTTGAGGCTCCGTCTCAAAAAAAAAAAAAAAAAAAAAGAAATATCTAGGCTTTATGTCCTAGAAGACATTTTTTTTCTCATGTTCTCCACATTAAAAAAAATTTTTTTTATTAAATCATATTAATCATGGGGTACAATGTGCTGATTTTACATACACTTTGAAATACTTTCATCAAACTGGTTAACATAGCCTTCACTGCATTTTCTTAGTTATTGTGTTAAGATATTTATATTCTACCCTTAGGAGATTTAACATGTACCCTTGTAACAGGCACTGTAGGCGTGGTCCCACCAGTTACCCTCCCTGTTTTCCACGTTGTTTTAAGCACGTTATTTTTTATGTGTACATTTTTTGATTTGCGAACTGTCCCTTGAGATACTTGGGAGCTGAGACTATCTTGCATTTCTGTGCAAATTGTGCCACCTAATACCTTTCCAGTGCTCAATAAATGTCTTGTGTTAGGTCTTTGTGAGAGAAAAAGGTAATGTTTTCTAAAGCCTGCTTGAATTACTTTCTTTCTTCCTTTCTTTCTTTCATTCTTCCTTTTTTTCTCTTTTCTTTTTCTTCTTTTTGGATTCAAACCCATTTAATTGAATTTCTACTATGTGTAAAAAGAAATAATAGATTCAGCCATGATGTGGCACATTATTCAGATAACCCCCAAAAAGTGAGGGTTGGTGATATCTAGCATTAGGAATGCAATAGTGTACAGCAATTTACAGAATGCAATGCAAGCAAGTTAAAATTTAAGAGCATTTAGTTATGTCACATTTGCTTACATTATTGATGCAGCAAAAATTATAAATAATCTGTCTTTCTAGATGTCAATGTCAAAAATGGGAAATAAATTTTAAATTATTAAGTTTCAGGTAATACTCTTATCTTTCTGTGGATCTATTTTGTAATGAACAAAATTCTAAGATGGTGGGCCCTGAACCTTTTTAAGATTTCTTCTCTTAAAAAAAAAACATTTTAATTGACACATAATAATTGTACATACTTGCAGGGTACACAGTGATGTCTCCATACATGTGTGTATAATGTGTAGTAAGGAGATCAGGAATATTACCATCATCTCAAACATTCATCTTTCCTTGTCTTGGGAACATTCAGCATCCTTCTAGCTACCTGAAATTCCATATCATTAACTACAATCATCCTTCAGTGCTCTAGAACACTAGGATTTATCCCTCCTATTTAACTGTAATTTTGTTTCCTTATGAAACCTCTTCCTATGCCCTCCATTTTCTTCCCCTTCCCAGACTCTAGTGTCTGTTTACTATTTTTCATTCTATGAAATCAAATTTAAGATTCCACATTTGAGTGATAATACACAATGTTTAACTTTATGCTCCTGTCTGATTTCACTTAACATAATGCCTGCAATTTCATGCATGTTGTTGCAAATGACAGGATTTCATTCTTTTTCTGGATGAAGAATGTTCCATTACGTATATATACACCACTTTTCAAAATCCATTTATCTGTTGTTGGACACTCTGGTTGATTCTATATTTTGGCTATTGTGAATACTGCTGCAATAAACCTGGGGTGCAGAAGTGTCCTTAATATAAGGATTTCCTTACCTTTGAACAAATTCCCAGCAGTGAGACTTCCGGGTCACACGATAGTGATATTTCGAGTTTATTGAAAAACTTCATACTCTTCTCCACTGTGGCTTCACTAGTTTACATTTTCACCAATAGTGTATGAGTTCCTTTTTCTCCATATCTTTGCCAACGTTTGTTATTTTTTGTCTTTTTGGACAATAGCCATCTTAATTTTCTGTGGTTTGAATTTCCCTAACGATTATGATATTGAACATTTTTCATATATTTGTGACCATTGCATGTCTTATTTTAAGAAGTGTCTGTTCAGATCATTTCTCAAACAGATTTTTTGGTCTTTTGCAATTGAGGTTTTTCAGTTCCTCGTATAATTTGGATATTAATCCCCTGTCAGATGAATCGTTCACAAACATTTTCCCCCATTCTTTAGGTGTTTTTTTCACTTTATTTATTGTATCCTCTGCTGTACAAAATTTTTTAGTCTGACATCACCTTCTCTACCTATTTTTTCTTTGGTTGCTTGTGATTCTATAAGTCCGGGTTTTACATTTAGGGATTTGATCCATTTTGAATTTATTTTTGCACAGGCTGAGAGGTGGGGGTCTGGTTTTATTCTTCTGCCTGCATTCTCCCTCCATTGATTACAACACATCTGGTGAAAAAGTCAGCTCTTCCAGTTTTATAGAGTAGGTTTCATGAAGACGATTTATTCACACATGTGGGTCGCGGGTTGTGCTTTGCTGGGATGCACTGGCTTTGGTGCTAGATGGATGCAGTAGCATGGTCTCTGTGTAGTTTCTTCAGCTATAATCCATAATAGTTACATTTGCAAGTGTCTCAGTGGCCTAGGGGGAGAGCTTTGGCAGCAGAGTTGTGGCTTTACCAGGGATGGGCTGACTGAGTTGCTTCAGAGCATACATGCCATGGTAGGCCAACCAACTTGGAGTTGGTTTTGGGGTTATGGACTGTTTCTCTGGCTGGGAGCACATGCACGTGTTTGCTCAGCCACTCTGGGGGTGTGTCTGCCAGTGGCTGCCCACAGAGCTATTTCCCAGGTCCTGACTGTGGGTGCAGGGCCGTTGTGCAGGTAAGGGTCTTGTCCACAGAGGTTGGGGTACGACCAGACTTTCCTCAAGTTCTGGGTATAGTCACCGTATAGCCATTCCACCAGCCCAGATGTGTCAGCTGCTCAGGGGTTTGAAAGCCTCTCCCACTTGGGGGGGCCATGTCATAGTTTGGCTGGCTCAGGGGCAGGTTTGCTTTGGGAAGAACTGTCAGACTGTCCCTTGGCTGGAAGTGAAAGCAGTAGGACTTTATTTCCCTATCAGAAACCAGACCTGGACTACAGTTGCAGCCAATTCTGGGCCCAGGTTGCATGCTACTGGGTTGCTGTGTTCAGTTACAAGTATTGTGGAATGAGAATGAACCCCAGTTGCTGGCTACTGGCCTTCAGAAGAGAGAGCACTCCAGAGATGGCTCCATCTCAGAATGGCACTGCAGCAGCTGGCTTACAAGGGCTGGGGGGAGAGGGGAGCACACATCTTATGCATCTAACCTGGGCCAATGCAGCAGGCAAATTCCTGGCAGCTTCCTAAACCAGGCTTCAGGCTTACAAGGCCTGTGGGATTCTCCCGTAGTAAGCACTGTAGGTGTTTGCAGTGGTAATGGGGCTGGCAGGATTCTGCTTATCTTTTCCTGAAAGTCTCTCCTGACTCCAGGAAGATCCAATCCAGGTGGGGAAGGGGCACATGTAGAGGTGCCCCCAGATGCTCCCTGAACTTCAGTCGCCACTGGTACATCTTTACTCCCCCCGAACTCCAACACTCCTCCTCACACCTGTAGTCATATCTTACCTGTTTCTCAACTTTTCATTACTGTCTTGTATTTATTTAGTATTGTTACTCATGTTTCTTTTGTAGCTGCCTTTCTGATGTGTATTTCCTTCCAATATTTGGTTTTGACATCCACCTAAAATAAACTCTGCTATCCTGATATATTGAGGCTTACTTGTATTTGTTAAGGAAATGTCTGCTAAGTAAAGCAACAATTTGGCCTTGAGTTAGGAAAGATCCTAATCAATTACTCTGAGCCATCCAGGACCACAAAATTCTCCTGAGCTGAGCCACTCCCTGACCTACTGACTCTGGGCTTTCTGCGTCCCCATCCGCTGATTTTCTGCTAGCTTTTGTTATTACCTCTCCTTTCCTCAGCCACTGTCACCAGCTGCTAATCTGGAATCTTTATCAATCTTACCAGTATCTGCTCAGAAGGCTCTTGTCAGCTCTGCTACAGCCAAACTTCAGCCACGGCCTGTATCTACTGCCAGAGCAAACTTAGCTTCCGTGGAGCCCAGGTCCCATCCTTATCCAGGTTTGGTCTAACCCAGCTGACTGTATCCCTCATTATGTCTCAGAATGTCAAACCTCTCCCATCTGGGTACACAGGGCTCTGTGATCTTTGATTTATTTTGAGTTTATTTTTGCAAAGACTAAGGGGTGGGAGTCTGGTTTTATTCTCCTGCACACACTCTTCTGACTTGTATTTCCTTCTAAGACTTGGTGCTGGAGTAAGCCAGTATTAATCAAATTAAAGACTGAGATAAGTACATTTATAATTTAAAAGAGAAAATAACATACAGGGGGTCTAAAACTTTAAAGGAATTTCTCTGTCCCCTCCTAAGAATTATATCTACATTGCATTTTGCTCCTTTTAATTCAAATCGATTGTTGGAAGTCTTTGGCAGTCTGTTTTCCCCAGGTCCCCCCGCCCCATCACATTATTCACATGTTGTTTGCTGATGATGCTTCCTTTGGCAGCAACTCTAAAAGTGAACTTATTTGCTTTATTTAATTTTATTTTATAAAATTGGGTTGTGGTTCTCATGGAGACATATAATTAAATCTCTTCCATTGCTCAAGAGAGGTTAATTGTTTTAAATAACAGTTGTTATTAAACTTTTCTGTGAAAACACAAAAAGAAGTTTAGTTTGACTTAATGACTCTTGGTTGGATTTTGATCTGACTCCTTTGCATTCAAATAATCATTGTGCCAGAACTGAGTAATTTTAACTAAAGCATTGACCAAACTAACCTATGAACTTCTATAGAAATATAATTTGAATTCTCTAGTAAATATACTTCTGTGATCCATAATTCATATTTCCTACTAAAAGATATGACCTTTCTTTTAATGAGTATTATTGACAACTAGCCTAATTAGGTTTTTAAATAAAAAATATTGATTTAAATCAAAAGGCCTCATATCTCTGAAGGAATCATAAGAACCTGAAACTAGGTATCCAAAAAGCAGTGCACCCTGGTTTTTCAAGTATCATTGCCATGTCACCCATGTCATCTTAAATGTCATGTTCACGTGAGTTAAATGTTAGAAGTCAACAAAGTTGTAAGAAAAGGGTCTTAGATACTAAATACATTAAGTAGCTACTAAGGAAAAATCTTTAATTTTTTATCGACTTAAGATAGAAAGGAACCTTTCAAAAGAAAACCACACTCTCTTTTCTCTTTTATTAATATGGAATTAATAATTAGTAAATCTCTTTTGATTCAATACTTATGACTACAATGGATCTGGTAGGAAAAAAAGTGGCCTTCTCCTTTTTGCCTATTTGTTTTACTACAAAGAGAATTTTTAAATTTGAAGATGAAAATGTGGTGTCACTGCTTATGGAATGCTCGCTCTACAAAGCAGGCAGCAGTATGGATCCTGCCCAAGGGGCTTACTATCAAGAAATACAATAGCTTGCAGATAATGAGAAAGCCAGGGTCTCAGTCACTGTCAGAGTCACAGCATTACGGGCTCTCTAGTCTCTCATAGGGTTTTTTCCTCCTTTCTTTCACCTACAGTTTCATTTTTTCCTCTTTCTCCTTCAGTTTCTTTGCACAGGGGATTTACATAGAAAGGGTAAGTTAAAAAAAAAACCCTGCATTTTGAGAACAAAAGAATAAAGAAAAGGGACAGTTCTAAGCACCAAGGGCTGCAAGGTTGCCGAGAGAACCAGAAAACACAATGGAGAAAACACAACTTGGGCACAAGAGACTTAGAAAGAAACAAGGCTTAGAGATAGAACCAACATCTCTGGTATTGTTCACAACCATTCCCGTGTTCTCTAATATCAGAAACTAAAATAAATATTCAACCTTATTGCATTTTTTGGTCTATCTTTTTATAGACTTAATTTTTATTAACCACAACTGCATACATTTATGGGGTACAATGTGATGATTTGATATACAATGTGGAATGCTTTAATGAAGTTAATTAACATAACCATCACCTCACTTACTTATGTTTGTGGTAAGACATTTATAATATACTTTTGGTTGTTTTGAAATGTGCCCTTGCATTGTGTACATTAGGTGAGATCCCACCAAATACCCTCCCTCCATTCGCCTTTCCCTCTCCCCTCCCCTCTCTCTCCTTTCCCCTCTTGCTTTCTGGACTACATTTGTGTTTTATCATTTGTATGAATATTTAAGTTTGTCTATATTGGTTTCATAATGGTATTGAGTACATTAGATACTTTTTTTCCATTCTTGAGATACTTTACTAAGAAGAATATGTAAGCTCCATCCAGGTAAACGTAAAAGATGTAAAGTCTCCCTCTTTTTATGGCTGCATAGTATTCCATGGTATACATATACCACAATTTGTTTATCCATTCATGGGTCAATGGGCAGTTAGACCACTTCCACAACTTGGCAATTGTGAATTGGGCTGAAATGAACATTTTGGTGCAAATGTCTTTGTTATAAAATAATTTTGTTCATCTGGGTAAATACCTAAATGATATTGTGAGATCAAATGGTAAGTCAACTTTCAGTTCCTTGAGAATTCTCCATATTTCTTCCCAAAAGGACTGTATTACTTTGCAGTCCAACTAGCAGTGTAGAAGTGTTCCTTTCTCACCATATCCATGCCAACATCTGCAATTTTGGGATTTTGTAATGTGGGCTCATCTCATTTTTTGAAGCCACTGGAGTCCCAGTTGTTGAGACCTTGCTCCACCCTCTCTACCTCTATTCCACTTAGCATTGCATCACCTAATCCTGCAGATGTGGACTAAAACAGATAGGAAAAGCATCCTCAGGGTCCACTTTACATCCCATTTGGCTCTGAAATATTAAAATTGTAAGGGACCCAGAAAGTCAGCATTAAATGATGGCAATACTTGCCTTGTGATAGAACAACCATGAAAGTGTATCCTGAATTGATTATACTTTAGTTTCTTTTCATCAATTTCATAATAGGAGAACTTTGAATCAGTTTGTTGGATGAGTTTACTGAAGCAAATGTTGATCATCTTTTAATCATCTAGAGAGCAAAAAGAAAGCTAGAAGAGTAAGAAAATATTGAAGTCTGCATACATTTTCCTAACAAGTCCTCATAACAAGCCTTTTAGGTAGGAAGGATTATTAGGTCCTTTTACAAAAGAGGAAATTGGGGTTAGAGAGGTTAACTAACATGTCCAAGGTCACACAATTAGGAAGGGGCAGATTAGGATTTGAACCCACTCATCTGACTTCAGGGCTAACACCATGATTCACTATACTACCTACACTTAGTGATTCATGAGCCCAAGATAATCAGGTAAGCTGGGAAGGAAGGTTAGCATAGTCTTTCACAAAGTGTGGCTCATACAGAACTGGTAGTGTTAGAGATATATTTTGGGAAATATCTAGATAGTCTTTTGATAGTATTTTAATAGTAATATATTTATTAAGATGTATGAAAAAAATTTTTAAAGTAAGCTGTTTAAAATCTATACAAAGAAAAATATTATAGAAATATAATATATAGATAGAGAATGAATGGGGGGGAAGTTACAAAGGTAATAAATGAAATTTGGGGAACAGAATTTGAGGTACTTCATGCTGTAGAAATCACCAGTACAAACTTCTGGGGACTAAAAGGCAGATAGTAAGTGTTTATGACTAGAGTCTAGATAGAGCAGATGGAAAATGAGACTGAGAGGGAAGCAAGTTAAGTTTAGAATTTAAAGCCTGAAACAATGGGAACCATAAATTTTCCATGGTCAGATTTGCAGGTAAGTACTCTAGATACAGTGAGGTGAATGGATTAGAGAAAGGAGATCCTGGAGACAAAGGAGCCAGTTAAGAGACCATTGTATCATACCTATTAGAAAGGTTACTATCAAAACAAACAAAATAAAAAAAAAACACATGCAGAAAATGAGAATGTTGGCAAAGATGGGGAAATTGGAATCTTTGTGACCTATCAGTGAGAATGTAAAATGATATGGCCACTGTGAAAAATAGTATGTCTTTTCCACAAAATGTTAAAAATAAAATTCCTATATAATCTAGCAATTCCATTTTGGGTATATACCTGAACATTACAAAGAGAGATATGAAGAGATATTTGTAAAGTCATGTTCCTAGCAGCATTCTTCTCAATAGCCAAAAGTTGGAAGCAACCCAAGTGCCCATCACTGGATACAGGAATAAACAAAATATGGTATAGGAATATACATTCAATGGAGTAGTATTCCAGCATAGGCTACAACATGGATGAATCTTGAAGATATTATGCTAAGTGAAATTAGACAGTCACAAAGGAAAAAACACTGTATGATTTGACTCCATGTAAGGTACCTAGAATAGTCAAACTCATAAAGATAGAAAGTAGAATGAGGGTTGCCATGGGCTGGGAGAAGGGAATGGGAAATTATGTTTAAGAGGCATAATTTGAGTCTTATAAAATGAAGAGTTCTGTGGTGGATGGTCATGGTGGTAACATAGCAGTGCAGATGTGCTTGGTGCCACTGAATTGCACACTTAAAAGTAGTTAAGATGGTCAATTTGATATTAAATATATATATATAGCCACTTTTTTTAATTTTAAAAACTGAAAAAAAGAGAGACCAATATAATGATGCACACAAAGAAACACTGAACTCTTAGTCAAAATTTTAAGCAAATGAAGGCAAGGAGTAGTACCAGATACTTGCTCACAGTAAAGGCTGGACACCCAGCAAGGCATGCCATCTCAACTGTGTGCCAGGTGGGGCCACTTCAGATGCTCTCCATAGAATGTTTTACTCATGGAGTCCCTGCCTTCATTTATATAACAAATACGTGTACTGGGCAGGCACATGTATAAGACTCTCGGATAAAGCAGTGAATACAACATGTGCTATTGCTTTCATTTTCTCGAAGGGGACAGAAAAGATGACTGGTCTTTCTATCGTACCCATTTTGAGCAGTTCAGTTGCCTTCACCTCATGAGTTCAGCAACACTCTCCACTCCCTAGTTCACTTTCTTAGCAATGGCTGCTGGGTTATGATATTGCCAACTACTTACCTTAGTAAGAAAGATTGTTACCAATACAGACCCAAGTGAAGTATCCATAACTACATAAATTCCACATAATAAACAAGGCAGGATTCCAATGTGTATATCATCTATGCTTTATGCCCAAACTTTCAGGAAAACACTGCCAATAAAGTGGCTGTCTCCCAGAGGACACATCTGGGGAGGGCTAGCACTCCCCTGATAAATGTGCGGACTGCGCCACCCATTGTGAGCGGCTGCCCCTTCCCTCTCTCCCAGAAGCCCTTCTTGCCCTGCTGTATTCTGAGGCACAGCCAGGATGGCCTTGCCAGTGACTGGTGGAACGAGAGTTTCAGAGGTTGCTCAGCCTGTGGGCAGCCAGGCAAGTTCCTGCAGCTTGCAAAGGGCTCCCGATCCCATCTATATGGCCAGGTCTTGGGCCTCAGTCCTCACCCTGCAAGGCCACAGCCTGTCTCACCACACCTGCCACTGCCCCTTCCCTAATCATGGTACTTACAGAGACCACTCTCACCTGCTCCCACCAGATCCCAGATCCTCCTGAACTGGAATCCTATGTGCCCAGCAGGCCCAGGCATGAAGGCCAGGCAGCTCTAAGGAGGTCCACGGGGCTCCACCACCCCCAAGCCACACTACCATGTATAATGCACATCCTTATTGTCCCCTCAAAAATGTGGACCAGAAAGTGTACATTATACAAGGTAAAATATGATAATTACCATCAATTCAGAAAAGAAAGAAAATTCTCATATATAAACAATAGTCTACCACTAGATATAATCTTAAAATAAAGAAAATCCAATAAATATAATATGTTTAGTTTTACCTCATGTATATTGAGGCTTATGTCAATAACGTAATGTATAAGGCTGCTTGAGCCTTATATTTTTCTTTTTTTTACTATGAAACAAAATTATCTTTAAGCGTATTTACTTTTCTTTGGACAGTCTCTAGATAAGCAATTAGAAACTGCAGGCAACTTTTCAAAAACTGGGGACAGGTTATCTCTGCCTTCTTCAGAGAAGCAGTAGCTTTGCCAGCTCCCACATTGGCTGTCTTAGAACGTCAATACCTATAAATAGTAGATATAAATAAAAACACCTATAAAATACTCAAAGCCTTCTGCCAAACCCCTATCAGCCTTTCCAGCCATCAAATAATAATTCATTTCAAACTCATTGACAAACTCCCATTAAATATCCTTTATATACCAGATAACAAGCCAACTACAATGGATAAAAAGACCCTATGATAGGATGCAAACATCATCTACTCTCCAAATTGGGACACTTTTGAGAGTGAAAGGGAACTTTTATGGCAGGAAAACTGACCCAAGAAAATTAAAAATTACAATCACCCTATTTAAGAAGCTTACAAGTTGATAAATAGTATCATAAAATTGTTGTGAAAACTCAGAGGACAAAACAATACATTTATGGGGATGGGATGGCTATAAGATAGTGATTGAGGGAAATTTATGAAGAAATAAGGGTTTCATTGGATCTCAAAGAACTAGTAGGAGTTCCCCCTAGGAAGAGAATAAGAACTAAAATTTTAAGCAAACAGCAGAGAACTTATTAAAATATTGATTTCAAATTTAATATGGCCAATTTCAGTGTAAAACATGTATAGTACTTGTATTTGTCATAGCTCTTACCTTATTGGAGCTTGTAATCTTAAAAATTATAAAAACAACTTTTAAAAAAATAATAATAAAAAGGCTTTCCCCTTGACTATAAAGTACATACACAAGATCTAAATGTGAAAACACTACCAGGAGTTAAAAAAAGAGAGGAGAGATACAGGAAGTCAAGGAGGAAGGAAGGAAGACAGGCAGGGAAGTAGGTGACTTGCCAGCAGCATTTTTTAAAAGGATTCTTCATTTCTAATAACTTTAAGCATTCTAGTTTTCTGCACTCAACATAGATCTCAAGGATTGATATACAGACCTATATGTGCCATGTTACAAATTTAAGAATTGTATTCTCACCACCAGCTGTTGCCCTTATCAAGTCCACAGCATTAACAGAAAACAAAGCTGGTCTGGTTTATAAAATCCTGAGTTATTTTTTCACATCATGTGTCACTTCCTGGAATTTGGCATTTTGGTGCCTTCCTACTCACTCCAAAGGTTGTACATTTAAATGGAATTTATGTGTGACACCTCTCATTGCAATATCTTTACAATCTTCTCCCAGGTTCAGCAAACTGGAAAGCTTGCCACACTAGCCTTATTTTCTATTTCTTTGTTCATTTTAGCACCTATTGATTTTCAACATCATGGCAGATGCCCAGTAATTACTAAAGCAGGCAAATATACATAACCACTTAAATTCCACATAATAAACAGGGCAGGGTTTCAATGTGTATGTTGTTGGCACCGACATCAGAACCACCTAAGTAATTACTAAAAAGAAGATTCCAGGTGGCGCCTGTGGCTCAAAGGAATAGGGCGCCAGCCCCATATGCCCCAGGTGATGGGTTCAAACCCAGCCATGGCCACAAACTGCAAAAAAAAAATTAATTAATTAAATGCAGATTCCTGGGCGTGGTCTAATTTCATTTTCATTTTCAGCAAGTTCCATGGAAATTTTACTTTCACATCCCTGCCATTTAAACATGAGGTTTGTAAAAAAAGAAAGAAAGAAAGAAAGAAAGAAAGAAAAAGAAAACATGAAGTTTAAAATACCTCTGCCGTTTGCATTTGTGCTACCCTAACAACTTAAAGTAAAAAGCAATAATCAACTCAAAAAGAATGAAGGAAATGCTATCTCAGAGGCAGCACCCAGTGATATGTTAGAAAACTAGTACATGGCTTTGTCCAGATCAATAACTCAACCACAGATGGCTCACCCGCTGAAACTATTTTTAGAGATCATAAAATTTTATAATTGGAAGGGTCTATAGAAGTCAATTAGTGCAACCTTAACTTGACCTCCATATTACAGCTATAGAAATCAAAGATCATGGAGTCCAGTTATTTTCTGTCACTTTATTTATTTTTAAATAGAACATTTTTGCTCGCTTTTACAAGAATCGTACATACTAATAACATCTTTTAAAAATAGGTACATTTTGCCAAAATAGCCAATTTCCTTATCCATCCAAGAGAGCATAAATATAGCAGGCCTGATTTATTTTGCTATAACTTAATCCAATTATCTAAGCCCCAAACATGAAAAGAATGAATTTATGTGAATAACTGATCCTGTCTCACAGTTATAAGTAGGTTTCAATGTGCCAATCATCCCATGCCCCCAGAAGGCAACAAAGACACAATTTCCAATGTCATGCTTTTGCCTGCCGTGAGCCACTTGAAGGTTAGTGAATTTTAAACATGTCTGTATGCTTAATAATTAGAGATTCTTCTGTACATATTTTATATAACCACCACATGTACATTTTGCTCATTTTTCTGTTATGTTGACAGAATCATCTAACATGGCTCAAATCACAGAGTGCCATAAAAATGACTTTTTTGCTATGAAAGATGTGGCCCATAGAAATAAACATTTGACCAAAAGCTAAATGGATTTAACAAAGACTGTCTACCAGGAATTCACAAAATTCAATCCTCAGTAAGAGAGGGAAAGTAATTTACTTTTTAAGGGCATGTACCCAATAAAATGTGCTTTCTTTGAGGAGATAGAGTTGCTAATCACACACTGTTACAATCACTCCGACACCTACTTCCTTCCCCTTGCTCTCAGTGCAAGTTCACATTTCACCGGGAAATTAAACATAATGCTAAAGGAACATCCACCATCTCTGTCCACAGCATAAGAACAGCTGCACTCATAAATCCTGCCTTCTCCCTTTCAATGTGGACATCCTGTCCAGTCTCCTCTCAAAGGCCAAGCTCTTAGGTGAATCCTAATCCTCTCACCTTCCCAACAGAAATCACTCCAGTGATTATTTCCCCCACACTTTCAATAGTTTTTCTTTCTCCTAGATTATTCTCATTAGTATACAAAAATCTATAATATTGCACATCAAAGGAAAGGGAGGGAGGAAGGGAAGGAGAGCGAGGGGAAGGAGGGTGGGGAAGGGAAGAGAGAAGTGGGTAATGAGAGAGGAGGGAAAGGGATGAGTTATGAAAAACTTTGCCATCCCCCTTCTGCTGCTCCTCTTATTAGATAAGGATTTCCTTGTCAAAACTGATTTCCTTTAGTCTGGGCTCCCAGGAAAGGGTTTGCTGTCCTAGAGTGCTCTTATACAAACTGGGAAGCTAGTATCTATTATGATGATCAATTCTGGTTATCTAGCAGCTTGAACCCCAGCCCTTTGAGCAGTCAAGGCAGGTACTAAGAGAATAGGGCTGGAGTCAAAGTGTCACATCAGGAAAAAAGCTGGTATAGCTTTTAGGCCCCACAGCCAAGTCAAATCCTTCTCCTGGAATCTGACACTTGCCCCTGCTAGACTTCTGTGTGCTGCTCTAAAATGCAGTGAGCAATGGGACTTCACACTTCTGATACCCGCTCTGCCCCTGTGAGTTTTCCACCAGCAAGCATCACCCCAGTAGGCTTGGTGTGTGTGCTATACCATTCTCCTGTTTATAGCAACTCCTCAGTAAATTTGTCCCTACCTGCTATTTTTTATTTTCTTGTTCTCTTTTAAACCCATCCAGGAAGACACTGTCTCCTCCATTCTATTGAACAATTCACAAGGTAGCCAACAATTCCATCCTCATTTTATTAGACCTATAGACAGCTTTTGACTCTGTGTGTCCTGCCTTCCTTCTTGAATAGCTGACCTGGTCACCTGGCCTCCAAGGCACCACTTTTGCTTCTGCTTGTACTCACCATCTCACTCAGTCTGCACTGCAGATTCCTTCAGCCTCTAACCTCAGGTCTCAGAACTCACCATCTAAACTTACTCCTTAAACACTCTCTTCCAGTGTCTTGTCTTTAGAAGCTGTAAATACCAAATCTATGCTCATGATTCCCAAATTTACAACTTCAGCCATGACCTCTCCCTTGGAACCAAATACTCATCTCTCCAATGTCCAAACTTGACATATCCCAAAGTGAACTGCTGGGTTCCCCTACCAAACTCCTTGTCCCAGTATCACCCATCTGAGTTGCTCAGGCACAAAACATTAGAATCCTCACTGGCTTCCTGCTTTAACACACACCATCATCCAATCCACTGGGAAATTCTGTCCCTTCTATCTCCACAATATGCCAAAACCCTAATGCCTTATCACATCCTCTATTGCAAGGGTTCTCAACGTTCCTAATGCTGCAACCCTTTAATACAATTCCTCATGTTGTGGTGACCCCCAGTCATAAAATTATTTTCATTGCTACTTCATAACTGTAATTTTGCTACTATTATGAACTGTAATGTAAATATCTGATATGCAGGATGTATTTTCATTGTTACAAAGGGGTCATGACCCACAGGTTGAGAACCGCTGCCCTATTGTTATCACTCTGTCCATATCACTCTTACCCATTGCCTGGACTTGAACTATCCACCTACAGTAATGGCTTCCATTTTGGTTCCATTCCAGTTGTTCTTATCACATACAAAGTAATCCTTTTTAAACAAAGTAAGATTGGGTCATTTTTCTGCTTGTGGCTTTCTGCTCATTTTCCACCTCACTCAGACTGAAAGCCAACCGAGGTCCTGTCAGGTTGGAATCTTCCCACTTCCTTGCTGATGTCAGTTACCCTCCCAGTTGTACAGGACCCTTTGATGACTCTTGGGCACACTGCTGCTCAGGACATTTGCTCATCCTTCTACTAAGAGTACTCTTTTGGTAAATATGTAAATTCGCATCTTTCCTGTGTGCTTAGGTCTCCAAGAGAGGTTTTCCTTAACTGCACTTTAAAATGGGTACTACCAACCCATGTGCACTGGATTTCTAGCCCACTCAGCCTGCTCCATTTTTCTCTCCATAATACTTATTGCCATTTGACATTGTAAAATACTTTGTATTGTCTATATTCATCCAGGAGAATACATAGCATACTAAAGCAAGGACTTTGACTGCTTGCCCTCTATTACACTCCCAGGACTTAAGACAACACCAGCTATATTGCAGTTGCTCATTATATATTTGTTCAATGAATAAATAAATACATATATAAATATTAAATCATGAACAAATTAAACCATGTTTTTTAATATTTCAATCACAGTTTGACTAAAATCACAATTGTTTAATATTACAGCGAAAAGCCTATAATAGTCATGCAAAAGATTGCTCTGAGATGGCTGATTAAACATTTCATTTCCAAAAATAAATTTCTGTGCTTGGGTCACTATTTTCTAACAAACTTTTAGCCCTTTTGAAAGAACTCCACATAGATTATTATTTATTCTTTTCATTATTTCATGACATTCTCAAAGATTGAGTAAAAAACACATGTCAAAGCAATTTTCCCTGTTTCTTCTGATTAAAATCAATATTCTTCCTGCTCTCAACAGCAGTAGAAATCAACACAACAGTTTCTGTTAACTCAATAGAATGTCAAGTGATATCTTTGTGCATTGTTACCAGCAGGAATATCAACAGAAGACTACCAACAGCCTATAATCATTGCTGTTTTTATTGTCTATAAAATGTCATGTATGCATATGGCATTTCACAAAACACCACAGTGAAAACAAGGCTCCTGTCTCAAAGAGCTTATTTAGACAAAGAACTAAAGAATAGGGAGGCAAAACTTAAAAGAAAGGCCTGCTGTTGTTGAGAAAAAATAGGATTGATCCAAATGGTTAGGGCGGGGTGGTAACTCTCATTCCTATTTCTATAGCTGTACAGCCTGACTCTGCTTTTGAACCGCACACAGCTGCCATAACCCTAACTGACTTTCTCAAAACACTGCTCCCTATGGGTCATGGAGAGGATGGCTCAGAACATAACTGTCAGCAAGTACACTGTTAGAAAAGCTGATGAATATGAAAGCCACATGCCACCAATAATTGCTACCAACATCTTGTAATATTATATTATTTCCAAAATACAGAGAGAACTGCCCCTATCCCAGAAAATCTCATAAAGTATATTTAGGACATGTAATGTGAAATATTTGCAACAGGGTTTGCAAACTAACATGTTTACAAGCGTAGGGAAAGTTACAAAAGAGCAGAGCACGTAGGATACTGGAGAAGGTTGTGATGGGATATGTACCAAAGTACCATATACGCTCTATTAAAGGCAGTAACTATCTCTCAAAAAGAGCAGGGATGTCATGGGGAGGTGTTGGCCCAGTGTTGCCATATCTTCCAATTATTTCCGACATTTTAAATTTTTGCTCAACTGAAATACAGCAGAAATTCTGTAAGCTGACCACCCAAGGGACTGTAGTAAACTGATCAATATAAGGAGCTAACGATTTTGGTCTTTCTCTTTTAGGCTATTGATGATTCCTTGTTTACTATTCATATTTATAAACAAATGGCAGTGAATAATGTTCATGTTTGTCTGGCTTTCCCTGCATTGTGTTACTAAATTCACTTTGCTGAGCTTTACCTTTGAATGGGAATTGTGACCATAAGCTCTGTGTAAGCACAAACATGTATCAAAACACAGGTCCCCGGTGGTGTGAGTGGGCAGACTGCTGACTTAACAAGCATGTATGGAACCCACAAAAAAGCCCAAGTATATTAAACTTTACTACAGAAAGGCACTGGTTAGTGTTTTTTACTCCTGGAAACTGTTTCTCTCCCTTTTTCCCTTTTTATTCTCCATGTCTATCATGGAGAACCAGAATTTTGTCTGCTTCTTTCTCTGGCCTTTGTGGCCATATCAGGGGACATCTCAAAGCAAACTAACAGTTTTCTTTAGAGTCCTTGACATTCTCCTTAAAGAGCAAATGTAACAGGACAAATGGGAAGAAAGAAAAATGAAAGCAGAGGGAAAGGGACCAAACTAGCCCAGTACTTGTTATGTGCAATTTTTTTTAAACATCCTAGTGCTGCTGTAGAGCCCAAACTATTCTTTTTTTCTTAATCTAAATATATTTTTTAACTTGTAATTCAATACATGACATAGATTTCTTTGAGAAGAATTCTTTTTATCTCTGATATTGTAGATTAAATTTCTCTATCTTGGTTTTCATCACTCTGATTCTGTGATTTCCAAAAAGTCCTCAGAAAGTTTTATCCATTATTGGCACTCTCTCTTGTACTTCAGGATTCTTGTTATTTTATTTATTCTCTAAAGCACCCATTAGTTTACTTCCACAGATGCTTAGGTGAAAGGGGAAGAAGAGTTTTTGGCTCAAGTCACTATCTTAAACCATGAAGAGTTGAGACCCTCCTCACTGTCCACTCTTCACATGTCCACTCTTCTATTTTGCAGTCTTTCTCAAAATAGAAGTGAATGCACCTTGAAAACAGATACACATTGTACCCACAACTGCCATCAACTTTGTCTAGAAAATAAAGGCCACACACAAAGACAAAAATAACAATAAAAATAAGAAGGCTAAAGTCAGACTTCTCCTTTCCAACATCAGATAACAGAAGCAATAGTTTTGCAGGAGGTGGGGGCATATGTGACCTAAGTATTCTCTCCAAGCTTTAATAATCATAAATCAAGGGGTCTTTCACATTAAGAAGACAAAAGGAGGATAACCTAAAGTATGCATAACTCAAAAATGAGAATTCAAAGATAAAGAAATATGTCACCCACCCAGCCTTCCAAAAAATGTTTAAAAGTATTTCAACATTTATTTTAAATACTAAGAAATTATTATACAAATATATAAAATATGCATTTAAAATGACTAAAGACAGCAACAACAACAAAAAAGGAAACATTCTAAAGAGCCAAAAGAAACTGTTTGAAAAGAAGAGGTAAATAGTTCAAGTTTACACTACACTATTCAGTACTATATGATACCTTTCAGTCACTAAAAACAGAGTTTTAGATCTATATTTATTGTTACAGAAAGGGTTTTTTAAAAATTACAAGAAAGCATGCTTCTAAGGATTCTTTTTCCACAGACATATATATACACATAGATGTAGATATGCACACTTGTATGCTTTTTTATGTATACATATACTCACACATATACATATGCACTTACACATATAAGGAGATCAAAGTGGAGAATTTGAAAGACAATGAGAGTATGATGGAAGAAGATGAGGAGCAGAGAAGTAGAAATAAAAGACAGATGTCTTCATAAGATAGAATGAAGAAAAAAATGTTATTAGAGGGAAAATCCAGCCAAGTGACAGATAGGCTCATTCAAAGATGGACACAGAATGAGATACTAGATTGAGTTACACCTACAAAGATTCAAATAGGCAAGGAAAAGTCTGGAAGGATGTGTACTAAAAGGGTAATAGTGTTTGAGTTTGATTGGAGAGGTTATTAGCAATTTTTCCAATGACATGTATAGCTTTAATAATCATACATAATGTTTTTGAGCACTGGGGGGAAAAAGGCAAAGTGGCAAACTAAAGCCAGCTTTCTACAGAGGTTCCCATCCAGAAGGAGAGTTAAAGGATAGAAGTTTAGCAAGTAAGCCAATGGTTTGGAGCTGAGCCAGGAGAGAAGGTTGAAGAACACAGTCAACCCTATTGAGGTAAGTTGTGACCTCAAGGATACAAACAAAAGGTACAAAATCTATTGCCTAAGCAGACAGGAGTCCCCTCCCCCTTGAGAACAGTTCGCAGTATACTTTCTACAAATAAGTGAGCAGAGTTTAAACGTCCTCCCATTTTATCCCACAGGAGAGACTCTCTAAACACCAGACCTCCTTTCCCTAATAGGGTGCCATGGCATTCTTCTGCCAGGAATAAAACTGTATATAACTATATATATTCTCTACCTGCAATTCTGAACTCCCAGCACTCCCCTCCACTCTCACCCAAGGTCTAGAAGCCTATCCCCCACGCAGTCCAGATTCTTAGGCATTTTCTCAAGAGATGTGGATAGGGCGTAGGCTATTGTAGGTCTGTGCTGATTCTGTGGCATGGGGGTAAGGATGAAATGGTGGACTGAAGGAACTATACAGGAAAGGAAGAAGTGGTGCGCTCCAGCACAGAGAGCAATGGCAACAGTGGAAACAATATGGCTCACACACCTGTGGATATTTTGGAAGGACACTTCCTATCTCTCTGAGCAACCAGAGAAAGCCAAGCATCTTGTCCAGAAACAGCCACTGGTAGAATACATCTGGGATGGTAAGGCAGGCGCTCCCAGGGTGAGGCTGAGCCAGAACTGCTTTCATGAGCCTATGAAACACCTGGCCTTCAGGGGATCATAGCTGAGACAACGGCAGGAAGGCTGAGGCAGAAACTCTAAACTGAGTGTGAACTCTAACTACATCCACCCCAACACAGAAAGCAGGGGAGACAGAAACACCAGCTCCAGGCAATAGCAGAGACCAGGACTGAGTCACAGTCTCTGTGAACTCAAACAGTGCCTGGTCCACAGGGGAATATAGCCAGGACAGAATCACAAATTCTGTGCAAATGTAAGTGTCCACAACATCAATCAGGGGCGGGGCTGGAACTGAGTGAATTGCCCCAGCTTCCATTAACCACCTGAGGTTGTCAGGCCTCAGCTATCCCTGGCAGATGGTGGCAGAGTGTGGACACCTGGCCAAGGAGGCATAAGATCTCTCTGTGACTCAGGCAGGCTCAAACCCCAGGAGCAGCTGCTCATTGGAGGGAACTGGGTCATAGCCCTGTGGGGTTACCAGTGACTGGGTGTGACAGAGGTACAAGGTGGGGAAGGAGGCATCAACCTTCCCAGACTAATTCATTAGCTGGGGGAGGGGGTCCTTCTGACTCCATGGAGCACCAGAATGAGTCATACTCAAGCTGCCAGCAGACCCCTACTGTCTAGTTGCCAGAGACCTTTTGAATTCCCTCACTTGAGACTGGGTAATATGGATCTCTTGGATTGGACCAATCACCTGAAGACTATCCAAAGTGTTAATCTGGGTATGTGGTTGTGGGAAGGTTTGATTTTCCTTTTCCAGTTGTTGCTATGGTGGGTGAAATGACTTGGTTGCTGGTATTTCTCCACAGCTGAAACTTCAACCCAGAGTAACTGATTCACTAGGGTAGGACAGAGACCAGCTGAAACAAGATGGAGCCAATTAGCCCCATCACACCAAGTAAGTCCCCAGTGTCTCAGGCCATAGTACTGTATGGATCCTTTGCAAAGCTCTAGGGGAAAAGGTACAGACACCAGTCACAGCTCTTGGGCAAAGGGCTGGTTAACCACTACACCAGGAGCCCCCCCAACCCAACTTCACCTTATATGCTTATCTAGCCAAATAGTGTAAAATAACTGTGGGGCAGAATCAGTGGAAAAACTCCAGTAACATGAATAACCAGAGTAGATCAACTCCCCTAAAGGAAAAATATGGTGGACACCACTGAAGATCCCATTCATAGACAAATGGCTGAGATGTCAGAAATCAAATTGGAAGTTTGGATTGCAAATAAGATTAATAGATGGAGGTAAACTTGGAATTAGAAATACAAGGAGCATTTCAAAAGCTATCTCAAGAATTAAATGAATTCAAAGACAAAATCGCCGATGATTTTCACACATTGAAACAAGAATTAGCAGCCCTCAAAGATCTGAGAAATACGGTAGAATCCCTCAGCAACAGAATGGAAGAAGCAAAAGAAAGGATTTCTGACATTGAAGACAAAGATTTTGAACACTCCCAGAACTAAAAGAGGAAGAGAAATGGAGAGCAAAAATGGATCATTCTCCCAGAGAGCACCAGAATAATTTGAAGAAAACTAATATTCACCTTACCAGAATTCCTGAAGGTGACAAAGCACAGGGGCACAGAGCCTCACAAAGCACAGAGGCTCTTCTTCATGAGATATGAAAGACAACTTTCCAGATATGCCAAGAGATTCTGAAATTCAGATAGCAGACAGTTTCAGACTGTCTGACTCAATCAGAATAAGACAACTCCCAGACACATCATAATTAACTTCACCAAAGTTAATATAAAGGAGAAAATTCTAAAAGCAGCCAGATGTAAGAAAACCATAACCAACAAGGGAAAGAATATTAGAATGACTGCAGATTTCTCTGCTGAAACCTTTCAAGCTAGAAGAGGGTGGTCATCGACTTTTAATCTCCTAAAACAAAATAACTTTTAACACAGGGTCCTGTATCCAGCTAACCTGAGTTTCATTTATCATGGAGAAATTAAATACTTTAATGACATTCACATGTTGAAGAAATTTGCCATAACTACACCAGCTCTCCTATCTATAGGTCTGATAGATATTCTCAGACCTATCCTCCAGAATGATCAGCTCAATCCTCCACCAAAACTAAACTCACTCAGAAACGTTGAATCAAATTCCAGTGTAGCAAAAGGATTAAAAATGTCCATTGGAGTTTTGAAAAACTCGATACCCAAAATTCTACCATGCTTATCAATATTCTCAATTAATGTGAATTGCTAAAATTTTCCTCTAAAGAGGCACAGGCTAGCTGACTGGATACAAAAATTCAGGCCAGATATCTGCTGCATACAAGAATCTCATCTTACTTTAAAAAATAAATATAGTCTCAAGGTGAAGGGCTGGACATCTATATTTCAGGCAAATGGAAAGCAGAAAAAAGCAAGTGTTGCAATTTTAATTTCAGATAAAATAGACTTTAAACCAACAAAAGTAAGGAAAGATAAGGATGGTCACTTCATATTTGTTAATGGTAACACTCAATATGATGAGATTTCAATTATTAACATTTTGCACCCAACCAGAGTGCACCTCAATTTATAAGAGAGACTCTAACAGACATGGGCAACTTGATTTCCTCCAGCACCATAATTGTCAGAGATTTTAACACACCTTTGGCAGTGTTGGATAGGTTCTCCAATAAGAAGCTAAGCAAAGAAATTTTAGATTTCAACCTAACCATTCAACATTTGGATTTAACAGATATCTACAGAACATTTCATCCTAACAAAACTGAATACACATTCTTCTCATAAGCCCGTGGAACATACTCCAAAACTGATCACATCTTAGGTCACAAGTGTAACCTCAGCAAATTAAAAAAAAATAGAAATTATTCCAAGCATCTTCTCAAAATATCATGGAATAAAAGTTCAACTCAGTAACAACAGGAATCTTTGTACTCATACAAAAACATGGAAGCTAAATAACCTTATGCTGAATGATAGCAGACACATAAACGAGATTATGAAGGAAATTACCACATTTTTGGAACAAAATGATAATGAAGACATGATTATCAGAAGCTCTGGGATACCACAATGGCATTTCTAAGAGAGAAATTTATAGCGCCGTGAGCCTTCCTCAAGAGAACAGAAAGAGAGGAAGTTAACAACTTAATGGTACATCTCAAGCAACTGGAAAAGGAAGAATATTCCAATCCCAAACACAGCAGAAAAAAAAAAGAAATAACCAAAATTAGAGCAGAATTAAATGAAATTGAAAAGAAAAGAATTATACAACAGTTCAATAAATCAAAAAGTAGGTTTTTTGAAATGGTCAATGAAATAGATAAACCTTTAGCTAACCTAACCAGTAAAAAGAGAGAAAAATCTCTAATTTCATCAATCAGAAATGGTAAAAACGAAATAACAACAGCTCCTCAGAAATTAAAAAAATCCTTAATGAATATTATAAGAAACTTTATTCTCAGAAATATGAAAATCTAAAGGAAATTGACCAATACTTGGAAGCATACCACCTCCCAAGACTTAGCTAGAATCAAGTGGAAATGTTGAACAGGCCTATATCAAGCTCTGAAATAGCATCAACTATACAAAATCTCCCTAAAAAGAAAAGCCCAAGACCAGATGGCTTCATATCAGAATTCTACCAAACCTTTAAAGAGGAACTAGTACCTATATTACTCAACCTTTTCCAAAATATAGAAAAAGATGGAATACTACCCAAAACATTCTATGAAGCAAACATCACCTTGATCCCCATACCAGGAAAAGATCCAATAAGAAAAGAAAATGATAGACCAATATCACTAATGAATATTGATGCAAAAATATTCAACAAGATCCTAACAAACAGAATCCAGCAACACATCAAACAAATTATACACCATGGTAAAGTGGGTTGGGTCTCAAGGCAGAGTCAATATTTGTAAATCCATAAATATAACTCATCACATAAACAAATTAAAAAACAAAGAACATATGATTCTCTCAATTGATGCAGGGAAAGCTTTTGATAATATCTGGCAACCTTTCATGATCAGAACATTTAAGAAAATTGGTATAGAAGGGACATTTCTTAAACTGATAGAGGCCATCTATAGCAAACCCACAGCCAATATTGTATTGAATGGAGTTAAATTGAAATCATTTCCACTCAGATCAAGAACCAGGCAAGGTTTCCCATTGTCTCCACTGTTTTTTAACATTGTAATGGAAGTCTTAGCCATCACTAATAGGGAAAAAAAGGTGATCAAGGGTACCCATATAGGGTAAAAAGAGATGAAACTTTCACTCTTCGCAGATGATATGATGTATATCTGGAAAACACAAGGGATTCTACTACAAAACTCTTAGAAATGATGAAGGAATATAGCAGTGTCTCAGGTTACAAAATCAACACTCATAAATCTGTACTCTTTATATATACCAACAATAGTCAAGGGAAAAATAGTCAAGGATTCTTTCTATTCCATTCACAGTAGTTCCAAAGAAGATGAAATATTTGGGAGTTTACCTAACAAAGAATGTGAAAGATTTCTATAAAGAGAACTATGAAACTCTAAGAAAAGAAATAGCTGACAATGTTAAAAAATGGAAAAACATACCATGTTCAATGGCTGGGAAGAATCAACATTGTTAAAATGTCCATACTACCCAAAGCAATATACAATTTTAAGGCAATCCCTATTAAAGCTCCACTGTCATACTTTAAAGATCTCGAAAAAATTATACTTCATTTTATATGGAATCAGAAAAAACCTTGAATAGCCATGACATTACTCAGAAATAAAAACAAAGCAAGAGGAATTATGCTATTGGACTTCAAACTCTACTATAAATCAATAGTGATCAAAACAGCATGGTACTGGCACAAAAACAGAGAGGTAGATGTCTGGAATAGAATTGAGAACCAAGCAATGAATCCAGCTACTTACCATTATCTGATCTTTGACAAGCCAATTAAAAACATTCAGTGGGGAAAAGATTCCCTATTTAACAAATGGTGCCGGGTAAACTGGTTGGCGACCTGGAGAAGACTGAAAATGGACCTACACCTTTCATCATTAACTAAGATAGACTCTCACTGGATTAAAGATTTAAACTTAAGACATGCAACTACAAAAATACTAGAAGAAAGTACAGGTAAAACTCTTGAAGAAATCGGCCTGGGCAAATATTTTACGAGGAGGACCCCTGGGGCAACTGAAGCAACATCAAAAATACTCTCTTAGAACCTGATCAAACTAAAAAGCTTCTGCACAGCCAAGAACACAGTAAGTAAAGCAAGCAGACAGCACTCAGAATGGGAGAAGATATTTGCAGGTTATATCTCTGACAAAGGAGATTCTGATTTAATAATCAGAATCCACAGAGAACTCAAATATATTGACATGAAAAGAACAAGTGATCCCATCTCAGGGTGGACAAGGTACTTAAAGAGAAACTTCTCTGAAGAAGACAGGTGCATGGCCTACAGACACATGAAAAATGCTTATCATCCTTAACCATCAGAGAAATGCAAATCAAAACTACTTTGAGATATCATCTAACTCCAGTAAGATTAGACCACATCACAAAATCCCAAAACCAGAGATGTTAGCATGGATGTGGAGAAAAGGGAACACTTCTACATTGATGGTGTGAAGCAAACTAATATGTTTCTTTTGGAAAGATGTTTGGAGAACACTTAGAGATCTAAAAATAGACCTGCCATTTGATCCTACAATTCCTCTACTAGGTATATATCCAGAAGACCAAAAATCACATTATAACAAAGATATTTGTACCAGAATGTTTATTGTAGCCCAATTCATAATTGCTAAGTCATGCAAGAAGCCCAAGTGCCTGAATGAATCAATAAATTTTGGTGTGTGTACACCATGGAATATTATGCAGCCTTAAAGAAAGATGGAGACTTTACCTCTTACATATTTACATGGATGGAGCTGGAACCTATTCTTCTTAGCAAAGTATCTCAAGAATGGAAGAAAAAGTATCCAATGTACTCAGCTGTATTATGAAACTAATTTGTAGCTTTCATATGAAAGCTATAACCCAATTATAGCCCAAGAAGAAGGGGAAAGGCGAGAGGGAGGGGAGGGGAAGGGGGATATTGGGTGGAGGGAGAGTAATTGGTGGGACCACATCTATGGTGCATCTTACAAGGGTATATGTGAAATTTACTAGGTGTAGAATATAAATGTCTTAACACAATAACTAAGAAAATGCCATGAAGGCTATGTTAACCAGTTTGATGAAAATATTTCAAATTGTATATAAAACCACCACATTGTACCCCATGATTGCATTAATGTACACAGCTATGATTTAATAAAAAAATAATAACCATACATCATAAAATACAAAGCTACTTATTAAACAAAATCTAACAGGAGAACACTA
>CAUYQV010146584.1:0-19121 GCA_963574575.1 Galagoides demidoff
TGAAAGTTTATTTTTAAAAACAAAAATACTTAGAAGACATAGGTTATAGAACTTACCCCATTGGATACTTTTTCCTCCATTCTGTGATACTTTGCTCAGAAGAACATTCTCCAGCTCCATCCATGTGAACATGAAGGACGTCAAGTCTCCATCCTTCTTAATGGCTGCGTAGTATTCCATGGTGTACATATACCACAGTTTGTCCACATCCTGCTTTTATCTCTGACTTTCAGTTTCATCTCTTGCCATTCAATCCTTCATGATCCAAAGTACAGTGATTAGACACCACTTGCGTTGTTTGCACACATGGTGCCGCTCCCTGCCTCTGTGCATTTGTATACGTGCTCCTGCTGCCTGGAGTCACCTCCTCTCAGCCTCATCTCTCTGGTGAACACTCATCAGGCTTTTGGGATCCACTGAGGATTCCCTGCCTTTGGCCTTATGTGACAGAGTGATCTCATCTTCCTTCTCCACTTCCTCTCAAACTTGAGCTTTCCTCTAACATGGCATTTATGTTGAGTGTGGTTTTTATTTTTCCTATTAGATTATGATCTGTATAAGATCAAAGACTACAGATTATTTACGTTTGTATCTCTGATTTCCACTAGTAACCATATTGACATATATCAGAGACTCAGCAAAGAGTTTCCTGCAGGAAAGCCAGTCCTCAGCTGTATAAAATGTTACACAGGTCACAGCTGGTTGGATTGTTCTTTCTCTCATCTCACACCCTCAAATTTTAAGTACAGTATCAGGTTGACAGAGCAGTTCCTTGTGAAACCTGATTTGACTAATTTCAGAGGCATCTATTCGGTTGAAGAGAGAATGACAGAGAAATTGGCTCTAAGGCCCCTCTGTTTATTTTATGAATTGGATAAAATTAGATTGTTCCTGTCTCATCACATTTAATACACTGGAAGCATAGATGTTCTCATTCAGAATACCCTACGTGCTCAGTTAATCTCAATGAAAATCTACTCATCCCCAAACCGATTCTCTCTTCTGATAACCCCAAATTTTACTTTACTAGGACAGTATATGCCTATCTTCAGGAACATGGAGTGTCATCCTCCTCCCCGTCCAATCTTCCATCTCACATTCGTTTATCATTTCATCCATGTTTTTCTCCTTTTCTTCTGTGGCACAAAAAGGAATCCAGCCTTCTCCTCCTCCCCTTACACATCCACCTGCTCCTCCTCATTCTTTCCCTCTCTTTCTTTCCTCTTCCTCCTTCTATAGCAGTGGTCTAGGTTTTTTTTCTACCTTTCTGGATGTCCTCAGCCTTAATTTTTTTTTATTAAGATAATGTAGCATTATCTACTGTTCCTCTTCTTGCTCTCAAATGTGTTCAATTCTTCTATCTTAAAAATATTTCTCTCAAATATGCCTCCCCTCTAAGGCATCAAGCCCGCTTTGTCACTGCCAGACTTTGGGAAAGAGGAAAGCACACCTCAGTGTTTCCAGTCCATCTCCGACCCCTGACTGTTTGCTCTACACCTTATCTTCTATTGATGCTGCTCTTGCTAAGATCCCTCAGCCGCTACCCTCTTTCTAAGCCATCTTCTATTGCTTTGTAGCACCAGACACTGTGTGGACTCCCTTCCCTCGTCTTTTTGTACAGCTTCCCTTGTTTATATTTCTGACCTCTCTGCTAGTCCAGCTTAGCTGTAACAGTTTACTAGAGCCTCCATAATCGAGTACCACAGATGGGGTGGCTTATGCAGCAGTCCCATTTCCTACATGGTCTCGTCTATGGAACTATTAATACCTCCTCTCACTTCTAGGAAGTTCTAGATCAAGTGTCAGCTGAGCCCTCTCTCCTTGGCTTGGAGATGGCCGTCTTTTGGCATCTTCACAGAATCATCTCTCTGCACATATCTGTGTCCAAATGTCCTGTACTTACAGGAATGCTAGTCATACTGGGCCACCTATATAACCTCATGCTACCCTTATTACCTCTTTCCAATATAGTCACATTCTGAGGTGTCCTTGGGGTGAGGAAGTGGACATATGAATGTGAGGGGCATAATTCAGCCCCCAGTGGTTCCTATTCTTGGCTTCTCCTCTTTGTTCCTCTTACTTGTGGTGCTCTCAGCAATTGTCTCAGACTTTTCCTCATTTTCTGTCTATATCATGGTTTCTCAAAAACATGGTCCTAGACAGCTGGTTGCAAATATTCATTTTTTTTTTGCCATGTCCCAGACCTCTTGGCTCAGAATCTCTGGGGAGACAGTCAAGGAATATACCTTTTAAAAGCCTTGTAGGTGACTCTTATTCACCTTTGTTTAAAAGGTGAATGGTGCCTAGGTAACTTAGTGCTAGAACATCCGCTAGCATCTTTTTGTTGATGTCTTTACATTGAGGGATCTTTACCTGATTTCTAAACTTCAAATCCACATTTCTAACATCATAAGGATACAACCTGATGTCCTATGGACATCTCAGATCCCACCTATCTGAGCTGAAAGGCTTTATCATTCTCTCCCAAATCAGTGCTTTTCCTAAATCCTGGACCTTGGCAAGTGGCATCTCTCTTTACCTATACTTCAGACCTAGAAACTTTAGAGAAACTTTATTTTTCTTCTTTACCTCCTCATCCTCCCCACAGAATTCAGGGGATTCTTTTATGGAAATGTCTCTTCAGCTGACCCTTCTTTCCTCCTGTAGAACTGTATTCCTAGTTCAGACTCTACCACTGCTGTCTTTCTTGGGTCCTTGCAACAGCCTTCTGTCTGGCATCCCATCCTTTCTACACTGCCACACAACTCCTCACTGGTTCTGTGGTCACTTTTCCAAATCTAAATATCACCACATGGCTTTCCTTATTTTAAACCCTCCTGTGTACTCCTCTGTTGGATCATGGCTGTGCTTTTTAGCACGCCTGGTCATCAGGGGAACCAGGCTCATTTTTAACAACTCAGACTCCCAGGCTCCAAGGCTCTCCTGATTCATTGGTCTGGGCTGACGTCCCAGTTACTCCGAGGATCAGCCAAGTCTGAGAACACCTAGCAGCAGCTGGGGTCTGGCCTGCGGGAAATAACCAAATCCCTCTGCTCTGTGGTTGTCATTCCCCACATGACTTAACCAACTGCCCAGCCTCATCTCCCTGCCCGTGCTTGCCTTCATATCCACCAAAAACAGGAATTAGGCTTTCCAAATATGACCTAGCTTCTCACCATAACTTTGCAGTTTCTTTCTCCTGAAAGTCCTTTGTCCACCATAAATTGGTGAACTCCTATTCATCCTTCAGAATCCAATTTATATCCCCCTCTTTTGTTAAGTTCCCCTAGCCTTTAGTGACTTTCAATTTGCTGTTCCCTTTCTGCAATTATTACATTGCAATGCAATTTCCCTATGCACATACCTATTTGTTCAAAAGGCCAGAAACTCTCAATTATCTGGTATCCAGTGATATCTAGCAGGAGCCTAGTAAATATTTGTTGGATGAATGATCTTTTAACATAAACATGCTGTGAGCTTATGAATAAGTATAGAAGTCACACAACTTTTGCCATTACTAGAATATGCTTCTGTTTGGAGCAAGATTCTAGCCCAAGACTAGGAATACAGTTATTCTTTGAGGAACAGGGGAAAGCCAGGACCCAAAAAGCTGTGGCTCAGGGTAGGACATAAGACCCAAAGGAGTAATCAATGTCCATCAGAAAATGGATTTGATATTTCAGTTAAAGCATGGGGTTATACACAGGAGAGGGTATTATCTAATGCTACAAGAACATTGTGGTGGATTGAACATATCTACAAACTCTTTGAGGCCTCTTCCACTAAGAGATAGAGTTTACTTCCACATCCCTTGAATCTGGACTGGTCTTGTGATTTGCTTTTCCCAACAGAACAGAGTGGACATTGTGGTGCATGACTTCAGAGCAAAGTCTCAAGAGTCTCTTGGTTTTCTTGCCCTGTTAAATGTTGTGGCCATCATGATAAAGAGCCCCCTCTAGCCTCCTGGAGGATGAGAGTCCCCATGGAAGAGAACAGAGATGCCTGAGCTGACAGTCCTAGGTGAGGCCATCTGAGAGGAGCCAGTTCCCAGCCGAGTTGTCAACTGACTACAGGTGCACCAGGTATCCCTGCTTCATCAAATCCTCACTGTGAGCACTCAGGATCATGACCAGATAAATGGGTGGTTGTTTTGTACCACTCAGTTTGGGGGCTATTTGTTACACAGCAATAACTGATACATGGGTAATTGAGTGGTGGTTATGTGAGTCGGTAGGTGCTGTAGCAGTATTTTGGAACATGAATTACTGCTCTGACAAGACATCTAAGGCTTGGGCAGGATTGGCTTAGGGACTGGGTGGAGTTGAACCTGAAGTTGACAATCAGTCCTCACTCTTGGCAGCCCAGAGACACTGGAGAAACCACCCGGCAGGGATGGTGGATGGATGGTAATCACTGCTCAATCACACAACCATGTTTTCAATGATCACCTCATGTCTGGATGTGTGCAGTGTAGAAATGGATTTTGTCCCTATCACCTCCATAAAAATGGAGCTGGAACTAGCTCTTAGGATATGATCTTTTCCCAGGAAATCCTTAACATTAAATGCTTTTAAAGTTTGCCTTTTATTCTTGGTTTCTTTGGTATTCTTGTTGCTTTAAACAGCTTCCTTATGCCACACAAACCGTGAATCATGTGTAGGGATAATTTATAGCCAAAGCCTCATTTCTCTGAAGCAGTGTTCTTCTGAAATGTCAGTTCCATGGCTCCACAGCTGACACAGATGACCGGGTGACTGATGCTTAAACACCTTGGCACAATCCGTAAAAATCTGGTGGTGTTTGGCATGAAGTGCCTTCTGGTTCTCAGGGCCCCCTGCTTTTAAACAGATGCAGTGTGATACCCCCCTGGATGTCACCCTTATCATGGCTTTTGTCTGTCATCGTATCTCACCGCATTTCAGAATTCAGCTTCTGTTGTAATTTTTTCACTCTTCTCTTTACAAGATTTCATTACATTTTCCATGTTTTAATCCAAACAGCCAGTGCCAAAAAAAAAAAAAAAAAAGTACAGCTGTGGTGAGTCATTAAAGTGATTTTTCCAGCTGTTTAACTATTATGTCTGGCCCCACAGCAGCCTCTAAAGGGCTAAGAAAACGTTCTGCTTAGACTTTCTAGGGCTGAGAGTTTACAGATCGCCGATTTTTCTTACATTTGTAAATCTTCATTACCACCTCAAGCAGCAACGGAGCAGAGGTGCATAGGGAGGAAACAAAGGATAAAAATGTTTTAGTACAGTAATAAAAATTGTAAGCACTGGAGTGAACAGATCTGGGTTTAAAATCATGCATCAGCTGCTGATTAGCTCAGGACACCAAGCAAGTTATTTAACCTTTCTGAGTTTGTGTCTTTCCTGGTAATATGAATTTCTCAGAAAATTCAAAAGAGTAAATGAATGGAGGTTAAAAAAAAATTTCACGTAGGCAGTCACTGCTGCATAGTCAGGGCTCTGGCATAGCTGTGATGATTTTGCTGGTCTGCAGGCCCTATCTGCCTTCTCCACCCTTCCTCCCTTGGTGAGGGGTGGGCTTTGCCCTGGGCTTTCCCCAGCAGTTGGAGTGATGAGGGGCGGCACACAGCAGGCTATGGTGTGGCGCCAGATGGCCCAGGTGTATTGCGTTCATGAAATTTACAGTGCCGGGTATTTACACCTGTCACAGCTGTCACTCATTACAGACAGATCAGACAGCGTTCCCTGAGAGCTAAGCACGAATCTGTCACAATCCAGCTCTGCAGAGAAGCCTGGTTCTCTTCCCTGCTGCCTTGCAGAGTTGAGAAGATGCTTTCCTGTCCTGCCCAGTCAGCAGCTCTGCCAACACAGAGGCATACTCTTGGTTCCTCGTCCCTGACACCCTTGGGGATTTAGGTGCTCGCAGTGAGGGTGGTTCTTCTTTAAGACATTGTATGAGAAAATCACCCAGGAGTTGGAAGGTGGGGCACAGCAGGGAAGGGCCCAGGGCTTTGCGAGTGTGCTGTTGGTAGCAGTGGCTCCTTGTCACTTAACCTCTCCAAATGCCAGCTGCTGTTTGTGATTGGGAAAAATAATGCAATTTGAATAAGAATAATCTCTAAGAAACCTACCATCTCTATATACTTCTGACTTTTATATCAGGGAAAGCTTACCTCATGTTTCTAGAAAGAAGAAAAGGAAAGGAGAACTCAGTATCACATTGACCACTAGTCTTTACTTCTAGTTATTTCCAAAGTTATCATAATCATGGCCACAATGGATCACAGGCTTTGGGTTTGCAATGAGAGACATTGAGAAAAATCCAAATCAATACCAGTTCTTAATAGGAGTGTGAATCCTTTTGTCTATGAGGGTGAAGCTAAATGTCCGTATGTAAACAGGAGATAAATACAAATGGTTGGAACACACACGTTCAGGAAAAATGATAAGGTTGTTTTACTAAATATTAGTTGGATGTTATCAAAAGGGAGACACATTTCTTAATTAATTTGAAAATGAATAAACTCCAACTTCATTTCTAAGTATTGTCTTATCTCAGAAGAGGCCCCCTTATGAAAATGTATTCTCAAAACCCAATGTTCCCAAGAATTCTTGATTGATCATAAAGATTCAAAGAAGTTCAAATAAGTTACCCAATGCCTTCAAAAGTTGTATGTCATTGGGGATTTTGATTAGGAGAGAAGAGTTAATTCTAATGACTGATTGTGATATTATTTAATATTATCTTTTATATCACACATGCAGAAAGAGAGTAAAGGCAAATCTCTGTATTAATCATTAGACACAGTGGTTCTCAACCTGTGGGTCACGACCCATTTGTAATAATGAAAATACATCGTGGTGTTAGGAAGGTTGAGAACCAACCTTCCTAATGACTATGACTTCAACCTTCATAGGAGCTGAAGTCCTAATGGTGTGTGGGTTAAAGCTTTCTGACCTCATGAATAGTAGGATACTAAGTCCATATAAATCATAGTTATCATCATATGGCTAAAATGACATCCTTCAGCACCTTTTAACCTGTTACTTCCCTAGTGTCCAATGGTGCTGGTACCAGAGGACAATGGCTTGGTCCACCAAATAGGATGGCTGTGATGTCTTGTAGGGAACCACGTGAAGCCTTGACTATGATATAAGCCTGTGTCTGAAATTGCACAGATTTCTTCTGAGCCTTTAGCTTTTGCTTTAGGGACATATGACTTAAGAGAATCTCATAAAGCACCCCTTACTTCATCCTGGACTGGCTTTTCATTAAATACAGTGCGTCCAATACATACTGGGAGAATAATTCAACCTGCTCTCATGCCTACTGCTTCTTTCATTTTGGGTCTCTATTGAATAAAGTGATTAGCATATTCATCTACTGCATAGATTTTTTTTTAAAGCTATACTAGATAACTGTGGACTGTGGAGATGTTCATATGAATCTAACATACAGTCATAGAAGTAGATAACCTTTATTTTCCATTAAGCCCTGGAATAGCTTGAGGTCTTCCTCCCTAAGGGCAGTCCATGGTAGAGTTATCTCTTCTACTTTCACAACTTTTCATAACCAAATGGAGTTTGATGAATTAGTGACATGATTTGTATACTCTAGAGATAAGTACTGATTATAGGAACATTTTTGGCCATTGAGGACCAGCGCCTTTCTATGTAGGCAAAGAAGCTGTTGCATGTTGTAGCCAAGCTGTTGTATGTTGAAGGCAACGTATAGCTGCCTTCTGAGTTGGTGCTGACTTTGTTTATCATGATGACTGTGAACTACACTGCAACTTATTCTGATGAGCTCATTGATTTTGGTTTGGTCTACATGTTGCTTCCCATGGCTCTTTGCTTAGTAATATTTAGATTTATTTTTTCACTTTTGATAAATAATTTATTTTTTTAAGATTTCAGAATAATTTGAGGGTACAAATGTTTAGGTTACGTTGTTTTTGTTTCTAAGGTCAAGTTCAAGCTGTAGCGGAGTCCCTCACCTGGGGGCGTGCTGAACACCCTCACATTGTACACATTAGAGTTTCTTAGCTAGTAGTTAAGATGTACACACACCTCCATATCCTTTCATTGGTGGCGTCCTCCAGGAGAAAATAAATTTGATATTGTACTTATGGAACTGTTAGGACCCTAACATTTTCCTTCATTGAAATCAGGATTCTGAGACATGGGTACTATTGATATTTTTGGCTGGATCATTGTTGTAGGGAGGGGGTGGCCTGTGTATTATAGGATTTTAAGCAGGATCACTAACCTCTACCCATTTGGTGCCAGTAGCATACTATTCCCCAACTTGGGACAACCAAAAATATTTCTAGGCATTGCCAAACGGCCTCTGGGAGATGAAAATCATCTCTGAGTGAGGATCACAAATTTAACCAATTGTTTTTATAGTACCATTTGATAACATGCAATTTCTTAGAAATTTGATTCTCAAATTATAGCAGCTCAGACTTTTTAGTATGTAGAGAAATATTCCGGTAACACATCCAACTGTTTTTTTTTTTTTATCAGTACTGTCATAAAAGTAAGGCATTTAAAATTTACCCAGATTTTGTCACTGAAAGTTGACACCCTGCTCCTCTAAAACTTAAACATATTGGATATTCATCAGTCACAGCAAAAATTTAAGACTTATGTCAGATCACTGCGCCACTGGGCTTTATCATTTCTGTTTTTTTTTTTCTTTCTTCATTTTCAAATATTATTCATTAATGTCATCAAAGTCAATTTAGCAGACTTTTCTATTCCTTCAATGTATTACTTCAAATTCCTGAAGACAGTCTAATTTATTAGAATTATCTTTGACATAACCACAAATAAACTCAAAGAATTTGAGGCTCTCTTTTATGGACACCACACGAGAGCTTTAGGTAAGTACTTTTGGGAGAACACAAATAATTGCTCAGAAGACTTTCTTGATCTTGACTCTATTTTAAAGAGTTGAGGTTACCAAGTAATGAATCTTTGGGTAAGTAAAGCTGACTGGCCAGAACTGGCTGAAATTTGGAGGTTTTCTTTAGGACAAGTCTCTAATAATCCTTGATTGTTGGAACATCTACTGATTTTCAAGAAGCCATTTCCATGATGGCTGCTTACAGTGTGATCTCCCTACAGCTGTTAGGCCTTCTGTTTCCATTATCCTTTACCTTCTTTAATAACCTCTTTTTACCATTTGATGGACTTATCCTTCTTCCAGGGCTGCCTTCTTTCCCTTTTGTAGCAGACTCCTACCCATACTTTAAAGCCTAACTCATTTCTTCCCTTCTCTGTGAAACCACCATAAATGTTTCCAAGGAATGTCGACTTCTGACTGCTTACAGCCTTCCAGCTTCTCTCTATCATTCTACTTTATTTTTTTATTGCAACACACTCTCTCACCAGGCTGGACATTCCCAGAAGGCAGGAACTTCGACTTTTCCAATTTTGGTAGCTCTGGCACCTTGTAGATGCTTCCTGGATGGGATGGTCCTGGTGGTATACACACAACTGTCTTAAACTCCTCACCAGTTTCCCCAGTCTTGGCCATTCGGGGCAGAGCAGGGTCCTCAGATTGATTGCTTTCTTTGCTCTTGAATGAACTCTCTGTGTCAGGCAATTTGCACAATAGTTACAATAACTGGTGATCCTTACTGTTTCTGTTTGATTAAAATAGAGGCAGCCTTTCCTTCTGTTCCTTTCTGGAAGAAATGAAACGGAGGAATTCCAAAGCAACTGTAAGCACTGCTAGCAGGGATTAGTCTGAATCAGACCATCACATTCTGTTAGTCATAGTAATGGAAAGAAAGGCTTTGATATTCTTGCTGGTGTAACACAGTGAAATCAGGGAACAGACAGAAGCTCTCACACATCTGATTATTTAGTTCTTTTTGTAATCGATCTGGAACAATCTGTCTCCATTTTTTAACTTAACCAGAGAGAAAAGGTCCAGAAAAAAATCTAGGCCAAAACAAACAAACACCAAACATCAATAAAACCTCCCCAAAAGCTTTATGAAGTGGGGTGTCCCAAAAGTCACCCCTAAGGTTGCCATACATAGGGAAACTGAGAAGTTATAATTAAATTTATCATTATTTACAAAATATTCATTGCACGATTTTACATAGAGGTAGCTAACACGTAGAGAAAACTTTGCAAATATTTTATAAAATGTTGTAATGAATATTTTCTATGTGAAGGTACATTTAGCTACAATTTCCCATTTCCCCCCTATGTATGGTGACTTTGGTAGTGACTTTTGGAACATCCTGTCCCTATTGACTTTGGGACGATAGAATATCTATCGTCCTTGGCCTTAAAGAAGTTCATTCAAAGGGAGGAATATTTCAAATGCAGGCAAGAAATGCAGACTCCCCTGTTGGGAGAATACAGAGTTAGAGCCAGTGGCCAACAGTCTACAGGAGACAGAGTGGCAAATGCTGAAACACACACGGGGATTGTTTGCTCAGAGGTTTTCTGGCTTACTCAGACTTCATTTCCTCTGTATCTTTGTCTTCTGGGGCTGGGGGAGGAAACTTTGGGGGTGTTGGGGAATTGGGTAAAACCTGGCGACTAAGCAGCTTGCAGGTTTCAAACTTATCCTTTTTTCTTTCCCCCCTACAGGGAGTCCTGGAAAAGGAATATGCTTTGACGAGGGAAACCGTTGCCAGGTTTGACCTGCTTCTTGCTATTTCAAAGAGCCCCACTCTGGCTCTGGCCTCGCCCTAAGGCCAGCCTTAGACCTAGTTGTTGTGAGTGTCTTCATCCAGAATGGAACTGTCACAGCGCTGGGGAATGGCTGTTTTCTTAACATTCCACCTCAAAACATAAAATGAGAATATTTCCTCAAGGTGGATGCACATTGATTAAGATGAATGATCCAGCTTATTTCTAAATTTCAGGTTGATTAGGCACCAGGAATTTTTTTGGGGGGGATTATGACAAAGATTACAGGCCAAGAAAATATAGTTATCTCTCTTGATTTTTTTTCCCTCATAATTTACCTCTTTCTCCAGCTGAAATGGGGCATCTATGCCTTTATAACTTACACTAAATTCTCATGGAGAAGTAGACTGTAACAAGCTTAGTGACAGGTCAGGTCAAAACAACTGGAACCACACTCTACCCCCTACATCTGTTCTCTTTGTGTGAGTCACCCTACTTGACATAACTGTGCAATTTTTGGAGCCCTAGTTCCCCCAAATGGTACCAACTGAGATGCAAATAAATGCAAAATAATAATGTAAAATTTATGATTAACCCACAGAAAGCAATTAAAGAGGTAGGGAGGCTTTGCGGGGGTATATAGTTGACCACTAAAGAGAATCGTTCCTTCCTGCAACTTTCCTCCATGGCACACTCTGAGTTTGGGACAGTCTCATTCTTTCCTAGGTCTTGTGTTATTTTCTGCAGGTTGAGTTGTTGAGATTTGGTTGTTCTGGATACATGAGAGGGTCTTCTGGGTCTTCTGGCTTTGAGTAGAAGTCAATTGCACAACTAACTGGACCCCGGGATTTATTCCCCATGTGCTCACAAAACATCCTGTATACTGCTTAGCATCCGAATAATTTTTGGAACCTAATAGTTGCTCAGCAAAATTTGTAAAAGGAATGAATCTCTCCAGTTTGAATCCAAACTTTCCTTGAGGCGTGGAGATTGCTGGAAGGTGCTGCTGTAGCAGCTGAGGTTTGAAATGGTGCATGGGTGAGGGTGTTAGACTGTCAGGACACTTCTCGAGGTACCAAGTCCTGTTGGGGGCTGTCCTTCAGCTGAGCTAGTTGTCATGGTATCTTACAGTGGGCATGTTGAGAACTATGTGCTCCAACCTCCTAACAAAATAACAGTCTATACTTTGCAAAAGGTTAGGAGGTTTGACTGCATTGGCGACTGAGAGGTGTCCATGAGCTGAGTCCAGGAACTTCACACCCGTGAGCTCCCTTCTCTTAACTTCTTCTCTTCCCCGCAGTCTGCTAACAGATCAGAGATGCAGCCCAGAGACACTGTGTCCCCTTTGCCTAATTTTGTCACTTATCTTACTTTTCTTTTTTCCTCAAAAATTAACTTCCAGACTTAACGCACCAAAGAACCACCCCCAGTGGAAGACGATGTGAAGATATGGGCATGTTTATAAATGCCAATAAACAGTGGCTCCTTCCGGAGCGTTTCAAATGTAAAGCAGAATTGGAACGGACAGGGCTCGCTAACGCACACAACCTGCTGACCCTCCGTGGCCCATAAGGAAGGGCGATTATTAGAGGCAACACTCTGCCTTCAAGAAAGAGTGACTGTTGTTCGGGGTCTTTCTGTCAAGCAGCTAAGATGCGTTCGCACGCGTGCACCGCAGACACACGCGTGCGCGCACGGGCACCTGCTCGCAGAGGCCACGCTATCCCGTCTCTCCACCGTTTGATTCAATGATTGTTATTAAGCAGTAAATCCACACCCACCGTGCCATCATTGTGCTTCTAAAAAATGTAAATGTCACTTTTTGGGGGTCTTTAAAAATTATTAAGCAGCGAGAAAGATAGCAATTTCCAGTGTTTGCTTGGCTGGTAAGATGCAGGAGAATTAGCATTACTCTTGAGAGCTGCCATTGGTTAGCTGGAGGGAAAAAGGATATCAATTATACATAATCTAAGAAGCCTCTGCATAATAATCAGGCCCAGTAGGGCCTTTGGGGCAGCTTCGTTATTCTCTTGTAAACACAAGAGCCCAGATAGACATGTCAGTCAGGAGTAGCGGCAGCAATTCCTGCTTTCTAACACCTTCATATTCTATTGCTTCAATATGCAAACAAGGCTGTTTAGCTGAGGGTAGAGCCGTGCTAATGAGCTCCCTGCACTAACCCTGAAGTAAAAAGGTTCTGTTTCACAGCTGCTCAGAGACAGCTCCTCTGGGCATGCTCAGGTATTGGAAAATAATGCCTTTTAAACAGCGAAATGCCAGTCAGGATTGTGTGTGCATACCGTCCCTTTTCTCTATGTGCTAATGCAATTACCTCATAACTTGTGAACTTGCAGTGCATTTGTCGGGGGTTTTCTTTCTAAATGATATGTGTGGAATGTGGATGTGGAAAGAGAAATGCTGGAAAAATCCAGGGACTGTAAAAAAAAAAAAAAAAAAAAGAAAATGGGAACTTCTCCATTCTTATAGGATGCAACCTCAAAGCTCATGCCCACATTTCCGCCTCAATGGTGGACTGTTCCTTTCTCTCTCTCTCTCTCTCTTTTTTTCCCCTCCAAATATTATTATTCCTCTTCTTCTCAGGGTCACTTTAATGACCCAAATGGACAATGCAGATCAGGACAGGCTCCTCAAGCTGGAGGGTTTGTATCCCAGCCTCTGTGGTTTGGGAGCTATCGTGGGGCCTTGGGCTCTGGGCATCGCTGCATCTTGGCAACTCTATAATTGGCTGAGCAAAGGCACACAGGACTGAGGAGGGGGACAGGGAGGGAGGGGGCTTCACATATCAGCTGACAGTTTCGAATCAAGATACAATACATGATGGTTTTTCAATATCCAATTATTCTCATGAATAAAGAAATCTTTTGCGCAGAAATATTCTCCCAATCCCCACTGGGTTAATTTACCATCTACAGAAAGCACTCGGCTTTGCTGGCTAAATAGCATAGTATGTGATTTCTTGTGTAATTATAGGACATCCTCCTTCTTGCCATTAATTCAATCTCAGGGCCATGCCTTCTAGGGGCCTGACATAGGAGACAGGGCCTGTCCACTGTGCCTGATAAATGGATGTTAAATGCAAGCACGAGTATCCTCCACTCTTAAGCAGTGTTTTAACTCTTTCTCATAAAAAGAGGTGCCATATTTTTCTGTCCCTTAGTTAGCCAATCAGTGGGCAGGTTTCTAACCGCTGTCTCCATTTATAACAGTACAGTCAGGTACTACACAGTCAGCAAGAAAGCTTTCCTGCTGGAATATTTCAGCATTTCAATTATTTATTACATTAGCTTTATGGCATATCACAACCTATTTCAGACAGGTAGATTGAACTCACTTCTGCCACACGGAGGCTCATTAAGTGGCCATCATGACTGGTCAGACTTAATTGCTTTACACCAGGATAGTTCTCTGTCATGATTTAAATCCCTGGTAAAGCAGCTGACCCCAATTCTCAGGGTGATTTGATTCACCCTTGACTCGGAAAATGAGAGCAAGCTGAGAGTTTGCTTTGCACATTTTAGCATCTGGTTAAAAATGTGCTCGCTGGTGAGTTGCGCGGGAAACACGTCATTGGTAACAGCGAGTCAGAACAGTGAATGACAACTTCTATTCGATTGCTTATCTTTGCTAATATGTTTCGATGATCATAGAATTGTTCAAATTATGTGGGAGGCAACATGTTTATAAAACTGAGTTATGTTATAAAATAATCATTTACAAACTCATTGTTGTGTACAACTAGAACAAAATTTAGAGAACCAGATTAACAATGCTATTGTATTCAAATTCAAATGCCAAGTCCTTTTGGCTCTGATTACTTATACATCTGACCGATATTTTCAGGCTGTATTGTTGGTTCTGCATAATATAATAAAGATGTTAAGACAGGTGAATTTTAGATTTCTGAATTTGGTGCTCTGTTGCTATAGTATCTTGTTTCCTGCTTTATTATGAGAAATAACATAGTACATGGATAAGAATGTAAAGTTTTGAGCTGGACTCCTTGAATTTTGGCTCTGTGACTTCCTGGCTGTGTGATCCTGGTCAGACTAATCAACCGTTCTGTAACCCGGTTTCCTCATCTGTCAAATAGGTATAGTAATAGTGCCTACTTCATAGGGTTGCTGGGAAGATTAAGTTGGTGAATATATACATGAGATCGGACAGTTAAATTCATGAACTCATCCTAGAAAAAGTGCTACATACCTCACTGCTGAGTATCACTGTGGTCACCTTCAAAGTGCTCTCCTTGGCAAGCTATTCCCTGATGCCAGTGCCTAGTCCACCCTTCAAAGCCATTTGGTGCTCTTTTTCTAGAATGGCCTTCAGAGCTGTCATTGTACAAGGTCAGTTATGTTTGCAAACTCATTCTAGAAAAAGTGCTTTGAAGGGTGGACTAGGTTCTGGCGTCAATGTGCTATACACTTTGAAAGTGTAGGGATATTCAGCAATGAGGCACGTAGCACTTTTTCTAGGAAGATTTTGTAAACTTAATTGTCTGACCTTATGCAACTCTTATAACTCAACACATATTAGCTATTATTGTTGCTCATTGCTGGAGCATACAATAGCCTTAACGGCTGTTTGTATGGTGGGGGCATCTAGGTATGTCTTCTTCTGTGACACCAGCGTAGTCTGCACTTACAAAATGCTGATCAAATGCTAATCAACCGCTTGTTCTTCTGACAATAATTTATCCAATCTGACTATCTTTAAAATTGATATTTAGAAATCTGAATTGTGAGTGGTGCCTGTGTCTCAGTGAGTAGGGCGCCGGCCCCATATACCAAGGGTGGCAGGTTCAAACCCAGCCCCGGCCAAACTGCAACAACAACAACAAAATAGCCGGGCGTTGTGGCGGGTGCCTGTAGTCCCAGCTACTTGGGAGGCTGAGGCAAGAGAATCGCCTAAACCCAGGAGTTGCAGGTTGCAGTGAGCTGTGACACCACAGCACTCTACCAAGGGCAATAAAGTGAGACTCTGTCTCTAAAAAAGAAAGAAAGAGAGAGAGAAATCTGAATTGCGTTAAAGTTTGTACCAAGATGAAGCACCTGCTGATGGGTTCATCCATTCCTTTATGCTAACTCCTTATGATGGCTAAAAGAACCACAAACTACTACATCATTTGTGCCCTGCTGATACTGCCTATAGTACATGACTGATACAATTCAACAAAGAATAGTGGGGTTATGGGCAGCACCTGTGGCTCAAAGGAGTAGGGCGCCGGCCCCATATATGGGAGGTGGCGGGTTCAAATCTGACCCCTGCCAAAAGCTGCAAAAAAAAAAAAAAAAAAGAATAGTGGGGCTGTTTCAGTGGCTTAATTTTCCCTTGTACTATAAAGTAAATTTATCTTTTGATAATATATTCTGATTGGAAGACACTCTTAGAATGGGAATTACAACAACACACACACACACATATAAAACCCACACACAGTCAAGTCTGCTTTGAAGGAAGTAAGCAGTTTTTCAAGATAATGCAATTTGGATGGGTTGCAGCTTTGCACTCCTCCAGATAAGGATTTGCCATATCCTGGATGCCAAGAGGATAAACAGATGAACCTTGAGAGGCTGGTAGAAGTTGCTGTTAAAAAACGATCCTCAGTTTTCATTAAGCTCCTAGTTGCACTATCATTCCAGGGGTTGTTATACTCAGACTGAATTTGGAGAATTCAACAACCTTCTCCATAAGAAGGGGAATCTCTGACAGCCTTATAATTAACTGGATGATAAAGTAAAGGTGTTCTGAGATTAACAAACTCTATTCCAGCTATCAAAGAAGGGAGGGAGGAAAAAGGGGGAACGCTTCTGTTTTGCATTTTGATCAGCTCAGAGAGCTTCCCTTTAATTGGAGGATGGATAAAGCAAAAGAAGGGTTGAAGAACTTAGAGCGTAAATGACTATTTTTGAAAGACAACTTCAAAAACAAGACAGTTGTGTTGTGTAATCTGGGGATCCTTTTTTTCTAGTAGCCAGAAATTAACCATATGTGCAATTCCACAGGTTAATGCCTTTGATTTTTTTTTTGCCATCCCCCCACCATTAGATTTGACAACAAGTCTGGGGGTTATGGTCTAGAGAGGTTATCTTCCAGCGTGGTTGCGATCAGGTGGGTTTCATAGGTGTGTAACCTGTGCACTTGCACCCTGTGAAGACTTAGCATGGTCCCACACGTGCCTACTTCACTATCAAAATTTTTAATAGCATTTGAATAAGGGGTCCCACATTCATTTTTCCCCAGGCCCCCCAAATTAAGTAGCCAGAGTTAGCCGTGATCAACTTTTGAACAATATCAATTACATTTATAATGCACACTTTTTTTCCTAAGAAAATGAGAATAAATGTTTGCATGACAGAAATGTTATTTTATTTTATTTATTTTTTTGAGACAGAGTCTCACTATGTATGTTGCCCTGTGTAGAGTACTTTGGCATCATAGCTCACAGCAACCTCAAACTCTGGGGCTTAAGCAATTCTCTTGCCTCAGCTTCCCAAGTAGCTGGGACTACAGGTGCCTGCCATAATGCCTGGCTATTTTTTTTGTTGTAGTTGTCATTATTGTTTAGCAGGCCCAGGTGTGTGCTAGCTCCGGTGTATGTGGCCATCACCCCAACCACTGAGCTATGGGCACAGAGCCAGAAATGTTGTTTTAGAACTATCTAAGGATGTATGTTTTCACATTTATGCCAATTTCGCTGCTTGCACCTTTTTTGCCATTAAGGGTGAGCCATGAGGCAGGAATTAGATCAAGAGGTATGTGAGCCAAGGGAAAGGGAGCTAAATAAAACTCTGTCACTTCAGTGAGTATTGGGAAGAATAAAGTGTGAGGTAATTCTAGAAACATCTATGCAGATAAGAAAGGGCTCTCAGGGTGAGAGGACATGGGTTGGGGAAGGAGGATGATACCTAAAGACGTTTTAGCCTGTGGGTCAGAGCCTGTCTAACCTCGTGGGGAACTGATGGGTGGGGAGGAGACAGCTCTCTGGGTTCCCCCTCCCATGCACGGGGTGTGCAGAAGATTCAGACAGTTGTGTGTGTCTGCGGAGGGGATGCTGAGCTTCTGAGGGGCCCCTGAGTGTACAGAGGCTAGAGGTCAGAATGAAGAGGCCATCATGTGTGAGGAACTCTGAGATGGGAGACTGAGCTTTGGGACAATGGGCTTCACTCATAGAAGCCTGAATGCTACTCTGCTAGAGAGATAGGTGCTGGGCCACATACCTCAGTGGTCAGATCAGGGATCTTGGTTGTCAGATCTGCGGATCAGGGATCAGACCAGAGCAGGCACCCTCAGCAACAGCCACCAGGCATCAAGTGGAAACAACGTGGATTCAGCATCATCTTCTCCATGATCCTGAGGAGCAGCTGAGAACTCAGGGCAGGACCTTGACAAAGAGACTAGATTCAGTTGCCTGAAGGAAGGAATTCTTTGCAGATTGGATCCTTCTGAATATGTCAGATTTGTCTAAGTAGATCTCACCTGTTCCCTTGTCTATGTTCAGTCAAAAGGCTTATGGGGAAGATTAGATCTGTTGTGGAAAATGATTACCTATGACTAAATAATAAAGAAGCTGTTCTCTTTGGACACTTTGTGAGAACATGTGTAACCCTAAGGTATTTGTTTTATTTTTAATGATGAAATAATGAATTCTGGTCTCTACGAGGTGTGTTCGGTAGACCTCTAGTAATGTCTCACATGCATTATCCCATGTTCCCTTTTTTTCTCTCTCCCTTCCCTTTCTTCCCCTCCTTTCTCCAGTACCCCTAATTCTGGAAATTACTCTGCATACAAGTAGGAAGCTGGTACTCTTCATTTGTTCTTCATTTTTGAAGGTAAATTGGCTTTTTTTTTTTTTGAGACGGAGCCTCAAGCTATCCCCCTGGGTAGAGTGCCATGGCATCACAGCTCAAACCACCCAAACCACTGCGGCCCGCCCGGCGGGGGGGGGGGGCCCCCCCCAACTAAAGGTACAACTGGAAGAAACAAACAAAAAACTTCACATATACCAAACTTTCCCCTACTAAACAAATACATCAAAGCCAATTTACCGGGCTCGGTGCCTGTGGCTCAATTAGCTAAGGCACCAGCCACATACACCTAAGGTGGCAGGTTCGAATCCCCAGCCCAGGCCTGCCAAACAACAATAATGGCTGCAACCAAAAAATGGCTGGGCGTTGTGGCAGGCGCCTGTGATCCCAGCTACTTGGGAGGCGGAGGCAGGAGACTCGCTTGAGCCCAGGAGTTGGAGGTTGCTATGAGCTGTGATGCCATGGCACTCTACCCAGGGGGATAGCTTGTGGCTCCATATAAAAAAAAAAAAAAAAAAAACTTTTATAACTAACAAACTCAGAAGCAAGACCAGCAAGGTAATAAAGCACAAAATCAATATACAGAAATTAACAGTGTTCTATCTATTTACAATGAACAATCAGAAGACAATTTTTTAAAAAATAAATTCCATTTATGGGCAGGCACA
>CAUYQV010146587.1:0-16985 GCA_963574575.1 Galagoides demidoff
CTCACGGCAGCCTGGTCAGAGTAAGTCCACTGGACAAAGAAAAGTCCACCGTCCCTCTGTGCCCTGGACTCCCACCCCTTGGGAGTGGATGGCTCTGGCTAGAGCACCTACCCACAGGTGGCTCTGGCCCTCAGAAGCCACCTCATGCCTGGGGAATAGTAAGAGCTCTGAGGGCTTCTTCTGTGGATCTCAAGGCCATCTTGGGGGAGGAGGGGGAACCTGGTTCAGATCTGTCCTTTGGCCTCTACCAAGCATCGACAGCGGGTGTTGTGGACCATTTCACCGACACCAGCAAGTACACCGGGAGCCATGAGGAGCGCTTGGACGACAGCGGCAAGGGCATGGGCATCACGGGACGGGAAGAGACCACTGATAACTCAGGCTATGACAGGGGCAAGAAGGGTGCTGGCACCTATGACAAGAATTAGACAGGAGCCTCGTCTGGGCCTCGAAGGCCCCCTCACCCTGCATCTTTAACACCGGGGAGCTGGGGAAACTATAATAAACATCTGTGTGTGCAGACAAAAAAAAAGAGTGAAAGAGTTCCTGACAGATGAAAGGGATTGGGGAGATCTAAGAGTGAAAGGCCGAGGAGGAGGTCATATAGAAATGTCAGGTTCAAAGACCCAGGGTCAGAATCCAGGTTGCAGGGGCAGGAGATCTTAGGATGAGTGGACAAAGTCGAGGAAAGACCAGAGTGGGAGCCGATGAAGAGGTCCAGGACAATTCCTGAAGTGGCTTCGAGCTGTCCCTGATTCCTTATATTGGCCCATGGGTGGAGAGGAGTAACGTGTTTGGGGTCTCCATTTCTGGGGGGAGGCGGTTTCCTGCAGAGAAAGAGGACGTGAAGTCTCTGCTCCTGAATTTGCTTTGGGCGAATATCCTTGGTATTGCGTAGGTCCGCAGTAGCCGTTCAATCCACGCGATCCGAATACGTTAGTCGATATAGAAAATGAGAAACCAACACAAAAACAAAAACAGGAAGAATGGGATCCTGTGTTTTCCCTTATGGACGGAACCGGAGGCCCTTCTCCTAAGGGAAACCACGTAGACACACAGACACAGATAGGGCACGTCCTCGCCTACCAGGGGGAGCGCAATCCTGTGCCCCCGGGGACACAGAGTGTGGAGTGATAGACGCTGGAGGCGGGGGAGGCTGGGAGGGAGAAAGGGTGGGGGTGTGTGGTGGAGGTTGAGAAACTGCCTGATGGGTCAGGGTTACGTGGTTCCAGTCACGAAGACCCTGAAAGCCCCGAGCTCAGCCCTCAGCACACAACACACCCAGGGAGCCAAAGACGTACACCTGGACCCCAGAGACGTTTACCTCAAACAGCTTGTTGCTCAAACACGCTGATGATCACCTGAGCCTTGAGCGAGTCTTTCACCATCTCGGTGCTGGTGCAGAGTCTGGCCGCCAGTCCAAGGGGTCGGGCTCATCAGGGTGGCGGATGCTGAAGGCTGGGGGTGGCTGTGGCCGTGTCTTGGAAAGGCTGCGTAGGGCCTCAGCACTGGCAGGCCAGACCTTGCCGTCCCGGGGCCCAAGGCCAGGCTTTGTGGTCCAGGAAGGCCTCTGAGGTGGGAGGGGTGCCCTGCGTTTACCCGGTCCATGACTCCTTCTCCGAAGGTTGGTGGCTGACACCAATCAGCTCCTACCGAGAGCTCCTCAGTGCCGTCTGCTATTAGACTATAAAATATGGCACTGATTTAATACAATCACAACATCTTTATGGGAGATAATATGAAATATGTTAATTTTGGCCATCAGAACAATCCTAGGAGATAGACACAGTATTGTTACTCTGATTCCAACAATGAGGACCCTGAGCCTCTGACACTGTCTGTCACAGGCTGTATGGCCTGCAACATGGCAAATGCTCCACTGAAGATGGTCTGTTCATCATGATGGCTTCTTCCCCAAAAAGCCTTCCCTGTCTGTAAGGCACAGAGGTCTCTCTTGGTTCTAAATCCCCACCCACAGTTCTCTCTTCTTGCATCTTGGGGAGCACCTCTTTCTTTTTCCAGTATCAGAGTGATTCACATCCAAGTCTTATTTATTCTGCTACAATGAACTTACCTCCTTACCTATGCATTCCGCATTGTGTGTGTATTCTGTAAATATTTTCTGAGTTAGTGAATGAAAAATTGTGATTGTGGGCACTTAGAGGTTCAATTTTTTGAAGGATTCAAAATTGAAATCTATAAACTACCCTACAACACATGAACATATGCAAAGATGTTCTTGTACAACAAGAAATGAGAGACAGCATAAATGTCCAATTACAGGGGACTGACAAATAAATTATGAGATATCAGTTTGGTGGAATACTATACAGTCATTTGAAATAAGTTCACAGAAAGTATTTAATGATATGGAGAAATGTTCATAATACATCACATAGGCAAAAAAGCAGGTTACTGAAACATTTTGTTTAACATGGTCTCATTTTGTTTGTTTTTAGTAAACATTACACACATAAACAGTAAAAAGACTAGGAAAGATGACAGGAAATGTTAACTGGGAAGATTTCTTGCTGATGGAACCATCCCAATATTAATTTTCCTTCATATATTTCTTGCAGTGTTAAAATGTATTTTTGCAGTGTTAAACATGTATTTTGGAAATGGAAAATATTCCCAATAAATGTTATTGATAGTGAAAAAAATTAACTTGACAAATAGTTTTCATTTTTAGAAAATAATAAAATAAGAATAGATAAAGAAAACTAAAATACAGTTGTATCAAATAAAGGAGAGAGAAAGGGAAAAGGAAAAAGGAAAGAAAGAAGAAAGCCCCCCAAAGGGAGGTGATATCTTAGCTGTTGCATAAGTGATTTATGTGGGATAGATGAGAAAAGTAAAAGAGTCCCTACTAAGAGAGAGAATGAAGAGGAGTGAAATAAAGAGAGAATAAATGAGGCTTATATACCATGACCAAAAATACAGGAGTCCTTGCTCTTGATGAAAGTAAAAATGGAAGTTAAGAATAGAACCACTGGCTCGGCACCTGTGGCTCAAGTGGGTAAGGCACCAGCCACATACACCTAAGGTGGCGGGTTCGAATCCAGGCCGGACCTGCCAAACAACGTCGGCTGCAACCAAAAAATAGCCGGGTGTTGTGGTGGGCACCTGTGGTCCCAGCTACTTGGGAGGCGGAGGCAGGAGACTCGCTTGAGCCCAGGAGTTGGAGGTGGCTGTGAGCTGTGAAGCCACGGCACTCTACCCAGGGGGATAGCTTGAGGCTCTGTCTCAAAAAAAAAAAAAAAAAAAGAATAGAACCACCAAACAAATTAGCAAAAGCAAAACACAACAAAACAAATAAAAAAGCTCAAATAGCCAAAAGCTGCAGCAAACTGCAAACTCAGCAACATAGAAGAGTAAAAAAAAGAAATAAAACAAAAAAAATTTTAATGCTAAAAATTTTATATATATACACATACATACACACACACATACACACACACACACACACACACACACACACACACCCACATATATATATAGAGAGAGAGAGAGAGAGAGAGAAAGGGACCAACTTTAACAGGAATACAGGCTCGGTGCCTGTGGCTCAATTGGCTAAGGCGCCAGCCATGTACACCTAAGGTGGCGGGTTCGAATCCCCAGCCCAGGCCTGCCTAACAACAATGATGGCTGCAACCAAAAAAAAAAAAAAAATGGCCGGGCGTTGTGGTGGGCGTCTGTGGTCCCAGCTACTTGGGAGGTGGAGGCAGGAGACTCGCTTGAGCCCAGGAGTTGGAGGTTGCTATGAACTGTGATGCCATGGCACTCTACCCAGGGGGATAGCTTGAGGCTCCATCTCAAAAAAAAAAAAAAACCAGGAATATATATGTTGCAACATGTTGCCAGGACACCAGGTGGCGCTGTGGCTTTTTTAGGAGACAGAACACTGCAGGCAACCTCTGTGGTTCTTGTTCCTAACTTAGTTGCCGTTGGTGATTGCCTGATTGTTTCCTCACCATTCAGACCCCACTGGGTTGGGCTCTTAAAGCTCTCCAGAATCCTTCAAGGGCAGAAGGATTGCACAGTATCCCCTGACACCAGTTCGTATGGGGTGCAGGAGTCCCTCAGCCTGTCCTAAGAATGGAGTTCTGATCCTAGCAGGCAGAATTAATATAGCTGTGCTTTAGGCAACTGCTAAGACTGTCCCACTACCTTCCCCCAATGGTAGCCCTGTGGTCCCTGAGACCTTCCCAGTATGGCTGTCTTGCCAGCCAACAAATCCATGGCAAATCCACTCCAAACAGTATTCAAATCTGGTTGCTGTATACTGTTCAATTCCACCCACTCTTCTAAGCTTTCCACTCCACATGCAGTTTCCTCCCCCAAACCAAAAAATCTGGAAAGGCTTCCTCTTGTCCCAGACCTCTGTGGAGAGGCCGACTGATCCCGGGGTCACAATTACTTGCCTAATAAGTCAGTTTTCCACTGCTCTGGATCACATGCTGTATCCAGCTCACCACCTCCTCATTGTGCCCCCTGAGCTATGACTCCAGATAAGGTCCCTATACCAGGTATGTCTGGGTTCTCTCTTTTTCCCCAGTAGTACTAGGAGAGCTCAGCTGAATGATCTTTCTGGTCCACCATCTTGTTCCACCCCCCAGCCCCTCCACCCCCACCCTGGAGTAATCTTAAATAGGACCCAGAGGCCAGGATTGAGTCACTGTGTGGAGCTGACCTTTCCTGATTTAGCCAGAGTTGCCCTGGCAGGAACAGCCTGCAGAGTCCTAGTATCAAACTGATTCTGACATACCTGCTGAGGTGGGCAACTGCCTTTGGGGGTACCCAAGCAGAACCCACTTTTCTGAGAAAGCCACTTGTGGCCAAGGGGCACTGATTGAAAAGGTCAAGGAGTGACTCTTAAGCAGGCTGATCAGAGCCTCAGGCTCCCAAACTTTCAGAGACTAAGGGCAAACAAATTAGGAAGATGGGAGGAGGCAGCCAGATAGAGGCTTCTAGCCCCCATCTTTTACAGTTGTATCAGTGTCATGATTAGCATCTCCTAACCCAAGAACATCACCTGCTGTTGTCCAGGCAATACTATGTTTCCCCCCAAATAAGACACTGTCTTATATTTATTTTTTCTGAAGAAGACATACTAGGGCTTATTTTCAGGGGATGTCTCATTTTTATTAAGTATAATACAACAATCTACATTTATTCAAATACAGTTAAGTCATCTTCTTCTGGAACCTGACAGGGGGAGGCTATGGTGTGGCTATGCAGATATGCTACATAGGCATGCCCATCACTAGGTCTTATTATCAGGGTAGGGCTTATACTTAACAAATGCATAGAAATCCCACTAGGGCTTATTTTTTGGGTAGGTCTTATTTTCGGGGAAACACGGTATATTGCCATACACACACACACACACACACACACACACACACACACATATATGTATACAGTTTTCCCATTGTTTTCGATTACTTACCCTAGGGTTTTTTTTTGTTTTGTTTGTTTCTGTATTTTTAATTTTTCATTGTTTCTTTCTGCAACAGTACCAGCTCCATTTTCACTACAATCTTCCTACTCTTTTTATTCTTTTTTCACAATTTCTTTTCTTTTCTTTTTTTTTTTTTTTTTTTTTTGAGATGGAGCCTCAAGCTATCCCCCCTGGGTAGAGTGCCATGGCATCACAGCTCACAGCAATCTCCAACTCCTGGGCTCAAGCGAGTCTCCTGCCTCTGCCTCCCAAGTAGCTGGGACCACAGGTGCCCACCACAACGCCCAGCCATTTTTTGGTTGCAGCCATCATTGTTGTTTGGCGGCCCGGGCTGGGGATTCGAACCCGCCACCTTAGGTGTACGTGGCTGGTGCCTTAGCCGATTGAGCCACAGGCGCTGAGACACAATTTCTTTTCTTAGGGTTATTTTTCTTGTTTTGTTGTGGTTTGTTTTATATTTTGGTAATTTTATTGTTTCATTTTTACTTTCTTCAATAATAAGGGCTCCATGTTTGCTAAAATTTATTCACTCCTTTTAATTTTTTCTTTTCACTCTTTTTCCATTTCTCTCTTTTTATAATATTTTTCTACTTTTCTTATCTTTCCCATATAAATTTCTCAAATAACAAGTAAGATATATCCAGTGTTTATTTTATATCCTACACTACTTTATTTTCAATTTTCTTTATATACTTTAATTATTATTTTTCTGATCTGTTTTATTCTTTATCCATCTGTATTCCATTTATGGGATAGAGCCTCATTCTGAGGCCTGGGCTGGGGGGGGGGGGTCACATTATTGGCCTGACTCAAAGAGACCTTGATTCTCTGGTCTAGAGTGTTCTTCTAATTTTGGCCATTGGAAGGGCGCTATTAGTAGGTCCCCAGTGGGACAAACTTCTGGGGTTTTTTTGTTTGTTTGTTTGGTTTTTTTCTTCTCTACTTGATGGAGCTGGGTCTTGTTTTTTGCTCAGGTCGGTAAGGCACTCCTTACTTTGAGGGACCCACTCATTCCAGCCCCTCAGAGGCCGGGAATTGTGAGTGTGGGTCAAAGCACCCTACTGAGCACCACTATTAGTCCTGTCTGTCTGTTTCTCTCTCTCTCTCAAGACTTCTTTTCTTTTTGTCAATCTTTCATTTTACCCCATTTTTTCCTTTTGCTTTTATTTTTCTCTTTTCTCCCTCCTCACTCTTCACTCTTCCTTTTGGGCATATACTAAAAGGACACTACAACACCCAAGCATAGAGTCAAGGTAATTGTAAGAGAAAGAGGAAGTCAAAGGAAAAAGTAGAGGAAGGAAGCAGACAGAAAGAAAACACTCATGAAAAGAAACCAACAAAAAAATCCCCGCAAAATGAAAAACTAGAACAGAGACTCACCCCTCTCCAAGGGATCATGAGGTAGCTAGCACAGATGATTCCACCTATAAAGAAATGATGAAAATGACAGAAATGGAATTTAAAATGTGGATGGTAAAAACAATGACAAAATTGCTGAGAAAGTGGAAAATAACCAAAAAGTAATTCAAAAACAGAACCAAATAAGGAATGAAATACATGAAGAATATATACAAGATATAGTGAAGCTTAAGGAAGGAATTGAAGGAGTCAATCAGGGAACTTAAAGAGGCAGTAGGAAGTATCAACAATGGATTGGACCATGGAGAAGAAAGAATCTCAGAGCTAGAGGATAAAGATCTTGAGCTGATACAGGTAGTTAATGAGGCAGAAAAGAAGAGAGAGTAAGTAGAATGTTCACTCAGAGAATTATGGGACTTCATGAAATGTTCAAACATGCAAATTATAGGTATCCCTGGAGGGGAAGAAGATCATTCCAAAGGAATGGAAGCCCTACTGGAGGATATCATAAATGAAAATTTCCCAAGTATCACCAAAAATTCCAACATACTCCTTTTAGAGTGACATCAAACCTCAAGTCATCTCAACACAAGCAGATCATCTCCAAGACACACAATTTCATGAACCTGTCCAAAGTCAAGATGAAAGATCAAACTCTGTAAGCATCAAGGAGTAAGTGCCAGTTGTCCTACAGGGGCAGATCTATCAGGTTTCCACAATGTCACAAAGGATAAAATTAAACAATGAACTCTCACAAAATAAGATGACTATAACCCCATCACACTTACCGATTTTCTCAATAAATGTAAATGGCTTGAATTCCTCACTGAAGAAGCACAGGCTGGCTAACTGGATAGAAAAGCATAAGCCATCCATATGCTGCCTGCAGGAAACACAACTAGCCTCAAAGGACAATACAAGACTCAGGGAGAAGGGTTGGAAAATAATATTTCAGGCAAATAGAAATCAGAAGAAAGAAGGGGTTGCAATCTTATTTTCAAATACTAGTGGGTTTAAAGCAACTAAAGTCAAAAAAGACAAAGACAGTCATTTCTTATTGGTCAAGAAAACAATACAACAAGAGGATATTTCAATTCTAAATATTTATGTACCCAACTTAAATGCTCCCAGATTTACGAAACAGACCTTAATTGGTCTGAGCAATGTGATATCCTATAACACCATAATATCTCCGGACTTAAACACTCCTCTTACAGAGCTGAAACAAAGATACAAGGTTGTTTTTTTTTTTTTTTGCAGTTTTTGGACAGGGCTGAGTTTGAACCTACCACCTCCAGCATATGGGGCCGGCACCTGACTCCTTTGAGCCACAGGTGCCTCCCCACAAAGATACAAGTTAAATGTAACTCTTAAACAATTGGGCTTAATAGACATATACAGAACACACCATCCCAATGCTAAGAATTTATGTTCTTCTTATCAGACCATGGAACATTCTCCAAAATAGATCATATCCTAGGGCACAAATCAAACCTCAAAAAAATTAAAAGAACTGAAATTATACCTTGGATCTCTTCAGACCACAAGGCAATAAAAGTGAAACTCAACTCTAACAAAAATTGTCACCCCCACACAAAGGCATGGAAACTAAACAACCTTATGCTGAATGACACTTGAGTCAAGGAAGAGACAAAGGAGGAAATCATTAACTTCTCAAATATAACAATATTGAAGACACAAGCTGCCAAAACCTGTGGGATACTTCAAAAGCTGTTCTAAGAGGGAACTTTATTGTATTAGAGGCTTACATCTGAAAAACATAAAGAGAATACATCAACAACTTAATGAATCATCTTAAGGAAATGGAAAATGAAGATCAATCCAATCCTAAACCTAGAAGAAGAAAAGAAATAACCAAAATTAAATCAGAAATAAATGAAATTAAAAACAAAAGAAGAATGCAGAAAATTAATGAAATAAAAAGTTGGTTCTTCGAAAAGGTAAATAAAATCAATAAGCTGTTGGCCATATTACCTAGAGACAGAAAAGTAAAATCTTTAGCAACCTCAATCAGAAATGAAAAGGGGGAAATAACAACTCATACCACAGAGATACAAGAGATTATTTATGGCTAATACAAAAAACTCTATGCCCAGAAATTTGACAATGTAGAGGAAAATGGATGAATACCTGGAATTATACCATTTCTCCAGGCTTAAGCAAGAAGAAATAGATCTCTTGAACAGATAAATATCAAGCACTGATACTGAAGAAACTATAAAAAAGCTTCCAACCAAAGAAAAAAAAGGCCTGGACAAGATGGCTTCACACCAGAATTCTATCAAACCTTCAAAAATGAGCTGGTACCTATACAGCAGAACCTATTCCAAAATATTGAGAAGGATAGAACCCTCCCCAACACATTCTATGAAGCAAACATCATCCTGATTCCAAAACAAAGAAAGGACCCAACTAAAAAGGAGAACATCAGACCAATTTCATTAATGAATATTGATGCAAAAATACTCAATAAAATTTTGCCTAATATATTGCAGTTACACATTAAAAAAATTATACATCATAATCAAATAGTCTTCATCCCAGGATGCAAGGCTGGTTTAACATATGCAAATCTGTAAATGTAATTCACCATATTAATAGAAGCAAAAACAAAGACCAAAGATCCTCTCAATAGATGCAGAAATAGCATTTAATAAAATTCAACATCCTTTTCTAACAAGAATGCTTAAGAAAATAGGCATAGGGGGCACATTTCTTAAGCTGATTGAAGCCATCTATGACAAACCCGCAGCTAGTATCATACTGAATGGAGTAAAACAGAAAGCTAGAACTAGACAAGGATGTCCACTATTGCCACTACTATTCAACATAGTTCTGGAAGTTCTAGCCAATGTAATCAGGCAAGAGAAGGATATACAGGGCATCCAAATAGGGGCAGAGGAAGTCAAACTCTCACTCTTTGCTGATGATATGATCTTATCCTTAGAAAACCCCAGAGACTCTACCACAAAACTCCTGGAAGTGATCAAGATATACAGTAATGTCTCAGGGTATAAAATCAATGTCTACAAATCACTAGCCTTTGTATATGCCAATAAGAGCCAAGTTGAGAAGCAAACCAAGGACACAATTCCCTTCTCAGTAGCTTCAAAAAAATTGAAGTACTTAGGAATATACCTAACAAGAGAGATGAAGGATCTCTACAAAGAGAATTGTGAAACCCTAAGAAAAGAAATAGCAGAAAGCTTTAATAAATGGAAGAACAAATCATGCTCATGGTTGAGAAAAATGGTTAAAATGTTAAAAGAACATTGTTAAAATGTCTATTCTTCCCAAAACAATCTACAGATTCAATGTAATCCCCATTAGAATAACAACATCACACTTTGAAGAATTGGAAAACAATAGTACTCCATTTTTTTATGGAACCAAAAAAAAAAAAAGCCCATATAGCAAAGGCAATTCTTAGTATTAAAAACAAAGCTGGAGGCATCAACTAGCAGACTTTAGGTTATATTACAAGTCCACAGTAATCAAAAAAACATGGTTTTGGCACAAAAATAGAGACATAGACATATGGAACAGAATAGAAAACCAAGAGATGAAACCAGTCTCTTATTGCCATTTTACCTTTGGTGAGCCAAACAAAAACATACAGTGGGGAAAAGATTCCCTATTCAACAAATGGCGCTGAGATAATTGGACAAACACATGTAAAAGACTAAAACTAGACCTGCACCTTTCACCACTTACAAACATTGACTCAAGATGGATAAAAGATTTAAATCTAAGACATGAAAGGATAAAAATCTTAGAAGAAAGTGTGGAAAAGACTCTTGATGATGTTGGACTGGGGAAAGTTTTTATGAAGAAGACTTCAGGAGCAATTGCAACAACAACAAAAATAAACAAATGGGGCTTAAGTTGAAAACCTTTTGCACAGCTAAAAGGACATAACAAGTAAACCAAAAAGGTAACCTTCAGAATGGGAAAAGATATTTGCATGGTATGAATCTGGCAAAGGTTTAATAATTAAAATCTACAGAGAACTCAAATTAATCAACAAAAAAAGAGCAAACAATCCCATCTACCACTGGGCAAGAGACACGAACAGAACTTTCTCTGAGGAAGACAGACAAATGGCTAACAAGCATTTGAAAAAATGCTTGTCATCCCTAATCATTAGAGAAATGCAAATCAAACCATCCCTAGATATCACCTAATCCCAATGAGGATAGTCTTAAAGCTGCAGATGCTGATGTGGATGTGGAGAGAAGGGAACACTTTTACACTGTTGGTGGGAGAGCAAACTAATATAACCTCTTTAGAAGGAAGTATGGAGAATCCTCAAAGAACTCAAACTAGACCTCCCGTTTGATCCTGCAACCCCATTACTAGGCATCTACCCAGAAGAAAAAAATCATTTTACCATAAGGATATTTGCATTACTTATTGCATCTCAACTTACAATGGCCAAAATGTGGAAACAACCCAAATGCCCACCAACCCAGGAATGGGTTAACGAACTGTGGTATATATATACCATGGAATACTATTCAGCCATTAAAAAAGATGGAGACTTTACCTCTTTTGTATTAGCCTGGATGAAGGTGGAACACATTCTTCTTAGTAAAGCATCAGAAGAATGGAGACAAGTATCCAGGTATTCACTACTAATATGAAGCCAATGGATGACCAGAGAAAAATTCAATTCAATTCAAGTTGGGGGGAGGGGCAACGCAGGAGGGAGGGGGATGGGTGTGCTTCCACCTAATGGGCACAATGGTACGGTGCATTGGGGTTGGGACACCATTATAAGAGGTACTCTACCTAACAAGTGCAAACATTGTAACCTATTTCTTTGTACCCTCAAAGTAACCTAAAATTTAAATTAAATTAAATTTAATGTAATTATTTAGTTTAATTTAATTATTTGATTTAATTTTTAAAAAGAAGCCATTCTTGTAGTTGCATGGAGAACATATGGGAATCAATGGAAGACCAGCCCTGATGGCCTAGATGGGATCCAAACACACCATCTAGTTCCTTTCAAAGACATAGAAAACAAGCTAGGAACCCTTCCACTAATAAATGCAAAAGAGTGTGATTCCCTTCCAGTTCCCAAAGTTTGAGAGATGAGTATGTTATACAAATCATAGTCAGCAAGAAAAGGACATTTACTAAACAATGCTATCAAAATTTCGCAAAATTTCTATTAGGAAGAATCTGTTGCTCCCACATCAGAACACAAAGCCTGGAGCTTAAAGGCCTGTTTGACATTCAACTAGAGCTCTCAGCACACTTGGGTCCATAGACAATGCTTTTGGGGCATACACCTAAGTATATGATAGACTTATTTCACAATGTGCAGCCATTTTTCAATACTAGGCTCTCAAAGACTTTAGTAAATACTCTTTGAGAAGAAGCACCTTTCATGTTTGTCCTTTGGCCCTTTGATTTCTCTCCTGTAGGTTTGATATGCTCCCTCAGTGTGTGGAACTATGAGATTAAAATGAGTCTAATTTTTTTTTTTGAGATGGTTTCACTTTGTCACCCTCAGTAGAGTGCTGTGACATCACCAGCTCACAGCAACCTCCAACTCCTGGGCTTAGGCGATTCTCTTGCCTCAGCCTCCCAAGTAGCTGGGACTACAGGCGCCTGCCACAATGCCCGGCTATTTTTTGTTGCAGTTTGGCCCAGCTGGGTTCAAACCCACCACCCTCAATATATGGGGCCGGCACCCTAACCACTGAGCCACAGGTGCCGCCCAGAGTCTGTCTAATTTTTAACCTATTAATGCCTTGTTTTTTTGAGAATTTATTGAGAACTTTTAAACACCTGAAGAGCTGCACAAGTAGAGGGCATGTGTCTTGCATATGTTATGTCCCCACAGGTCTTGGTGGCACCTCTCACATGAAGGATGTTAGTGTTTGGTGAAGGAATTAACCCACAAGTGAAGGAACTGAAGTTGTTTGTCCCCTGAGTTAGCTTTAAGTGGGGCTTTGGGATGTAATCAAATAAGAGAATTCGGGGCCTTTAGAAAGTACCCTGGGATGGCTCGGCGCCTGTGGCTCAAGTGGCTAAGGCGCCAGCCACATACACCTAAGGTGGCGGGTTCAAATCCAGCCTGGGCCTGCCAAACAACAATGATGGCTGCAACCAAAAAATGGCTGGGCGTTGTGGTGGGCGCCTGTGGTCCCAGCTACTTGGGAGGCAGGAGACTCGCTTGAGCCCAGGAGTTGGAGGTTGCTGTGAGCTGTGATGCCATGGCACTCTACCCAGGGGGATAGCTTGAGGCTCCGTCTCAAAAAAAAAAAAAAAAAAAGAAAGTACCCTGGGACCTGGTTACACAACCCATCAAGTTTGAGAGAAAGGCCTTCCACAGTCCATGAAAGGCATATACTTGCTGTATAAGGAAGATCTGCCCACTCCATCCAATCAGCTGGGGGTGCAGATAGAACAAAAAGGTAGAGAAAAGGCAAATTATTTTTTCCTCTCTCTCTACTGGAGCTGAGACACCGTTCTCCTAGTTTTAAACATCAGAACTGTGGCTGTCCAGCTTTCGGACTCTGGAGCTTACAGCAGCACTCACCACTCAGCTGGTTCTTAGGCTTTTGGCCAAAAACTGATGGTCACTGCCAGCTAGTTCTCAGGCTTTCAGACTTAGACAGCCACACTGCTGGCATCTCAGTATCTCTAGACTGCAGACAGCCTGCTGTGGGACTACTGAGCCTCCATAATCACGTGAGCCAATTCCCCTAATAAATTCTCTCTCCTATATCTTTGTAACTATATTTACACCTCCTATTGGTTCTCTCTCTCTAGAGAATGCTGACTACTACAGTCTCTAAAACTTAAAACAGTATAATATTGGCCCAGGCGTGGTGGCTCATCCCTGTAATCCTAGCACTCTGGAAGGCCGAGGCAGGTAGATTGCTTGAGCTCATGAGTTTGAGACCAGCCTGAGACCCCACCCCCCACCCCATCCCTACTAAAAATAGAAAAACTGAGGCAAGAGGATTGCTTGATTCTAAGAGTTTGAGGTTGCTGTGGGCTATGATACCATGGCACTCTACCCAGGGCAGCAGCTTGAGACACTCTCTCAAAAAAATAATAATAAATAAAATAAAATAAATAAATCAATAAAACAGTATAATATTGGTACACAAATACACTAAAGGAGTCAAATAGAATGTCTAGAAATTATCCCAGTATCTATGGAAGTCTAGTATAGAGAAAAGATAGCATCTCAAATCCATAGAGAATATATGAATTTTTTTTTATTAAGGGGTACTTTTACAAAAGGGCAGTAATTTGGAAAAAGAAAAACTTGGCTCAATACAGCAAAAAAAAAAAAAAAATCCATTCAAGTACTAGGAAAAAAAAAGAACAAATGCCTTTATCATATGCGAATGGGGAAAAGACAGTCATTCTTTGGTATCTGTAGGATACCAAAATCAGCATCCATTTTGGCATAGATACCAAAATCAGCAGTTGCTCAACTCCTTGATATAAAATGGTGTAGTATTTGCATACAACCTATGCATATTCTCATATGTTCTTTAAATCATCTCTAGATTACTGACAAAACCCAACATATTGTAAATGCTATGTAAGTAGTTGTTACAATGTATTACTTAGGGTTTGAGTTGTTACAATCTATTATTTAGGGTTTGAGTTGTACAATGTATTAGTTAGGGTTTGAGTTGTTACAATGTATTATTTAGGGTTTGAGTTGTACAATGTATTAGTTAGGGTTTGAGTTGTTACAATGTATTATTTAGGGTTTGAGTTGTACAATGTATTAGTTAAGGTTTGAGTTGTAACAATGTATTATTTAGGGCTTGAGTTGTTACAATGTATTGTTTAGGGTTTGAGTTGTTACAATGTATTATTTAGGGTTTCTAATGAAAAGAATAAGAAGTCTGTGCATGTTTTTCCCCCAACATTTTGGAATGGGCTAGAAATGTGAACTGGCAGCTCACATTTTTCCCAGAGTATCCCCAGCTTCTGCATATTGGCACCCTTGATCCCCTCCCTACAAAAGTGGTGGGAGATGACTCCTGTGGCCAGGCGATAAAAACGTGCCTTTCTTCTTGTCAGCACTCTTTGCCTTGCTGGCACTCTCTGTAGTTCTCTCTGTCTTATTTGCTCTGGTGAAGCCAGCAGCCATGTGAGAAGTACTATGGACATCCTCATATGGCAAGAAACTAAAGACTTTATCCAATAGCTTATGAGGAACTAAGGAAATCAATCCTATCCATAGCATAAGTGAGCAGTGAAGTGGATCCTTCTGCACTGAGCCTTCAGATGAGATCTGGTGGCATTTTGGCCCCAGCTTTGTGAAAGATCATGAAGCAGAGGACCCAACTAAGCTGTGCCCAAACGCCTGATCCGTAGAAGTTGTGAAATAATGAATGTGTATTGCTTCAAGCCACTACATGTTGGAGAAATTTGTTGCAAAGCAATAGATCACTAATAGATAATATTGACAAAATAAAAATAGCCTTAAAACATTTTTTAAAAGTTTAACCTTACTAATAAGAGAAATACACACTTAAAATTATTTAGAAATACCATTTATAATATTGAAGAAAGTCAAAAGTTGTATGATGTACTCTTTTGACAAGGCTGTGAGGAAGCAGATATTCTCAGAGACTGCACATGGGAGTGCAAAGTGGATCACCTTTATCATAGAAGGCTTAGCAATATTTTAAAAAATTTACAGACTCGGATGGCACCTGTGGCTCAAAGGAGTAGGGTGTCGGCCCCATGTACCGGAGGTGGCGGGTTCAAACCCTGCCCTGGCCAAAAACTGCAAAAAAAGAAAAAAAAATTTACAGACTCATTGGCCCTTTGATCCAATAGTCCTAGAAACTATACCAAAGATACACTGATGAAAATACAAAAAGATACATTCACGGGCAGCACCTGTGGCTCAGTGAGTAGGGCACTGGCCCTATACACAGAGGATGGTGGGTTCAAACCCAACCCTGGCCAAACTGCAACAAAAAAATAGCTGGGTGTTGTGGTGGCTGCCTGCAGTCCCAGCTACTCAGGAGGCTGAGGCAAGAGAATCACCTAAGCTCAGGAGTTGGAGGTTGCTGTGAGCTGTGTGATGCCTCGGCACTCTACCGAGGGTGACAAAGTAAGACTCTGTCTCTACAAAAAAATAAAAAATAAAATAAAGAAAAAGATACATGCATGAAGTTATAACATGAACACACATATAAATATCTAAATTGGTTAAACTAGGCTGTGTCCACACAGCAGAATACCATGCAGCCATCAAAACAGTGAGATCTCCAGGAATTTATGTTAAAATGAAATAGCAAGGTGCCAACAAATATATATACTATGCTAATGTCTTATAAGAGATAGAATAAATAGGATGTGAGCACACACACCCTTATAGTTGCAAAAGAAAACACGGAAATAAACCAAAAGTTATCTACAGTGAGAGAAAATAGGGATAGGAACATAAATTAATTCAGACTTTTTTCTATGTAAACTGGGTTATATAATTTTGACTTTGAAATTATATACGTATTTCACATATTCAAAAAGGAAACTACATCAAAAACACAAAGGTAACTATATCAAAAATTAAAAACCAATCTGGGCATGGTGGCTTACACCTGTAACCTTAGCACTCTGGGAGGCCAAGAAGGGTGGATTGCTTGAGCTGAGGAGTTTCAGACCAGCCTGAGCAAGAGTGAGACCCCCATCTCTAACAAATAGCCGGGTATCGTGGCTGGCACCTCTACTCCCAATTACTTGGGAGGCTGAGGCAAGGGAATTACATAAGCCCAAATCTGAGGTGCTGTGAGCTGTGATGCTACAGCACTCTACCAAGGGTGTCAAAGTGAGACTCTCTTTCAAAAAAAAGAAAAAAAAATTAAAAAGCAAGCTAAAATGAGTAAACTTAATTATTTATTAAGTTGGCAATGTAGGCTCAGTGCCTGTGACTCAAGTGGCTAAGGCGCCAGCCACATACACCTAAGGTGGCGGGTTCGAATCCAGCCTGGGCCGGCCAAACAACAATGACAGCTGCAACCAAAAAATAGCCGGGCATTGTGGTGGGCGCCTGTGGTCCCAGCTACTTGGGAGGCTGAGGCAGGAGACTCGCTTGAGCCCAGGAGTTGGAGGTTGCTGTGAGCTGTGATGCCACAGCACTCTA
>CAUYQV010146590.1:0-13631 GCA_963574575.1 Galagoides demidoff
CAGAGTCTCACTTTGTCACCCTCAGTAGAGTGCTGTGGCGTTGTAGCTAACAGCAACCTCCAACTCTTGGGCTTAGGCGATTCTCTTACCTCAGCCTCTGGAGTAGCTGGGACTGCAGGCAACTGCCACAACACCTGGCTACTTTTTGTTGCAGTTTGGCAGGGGCCGGGTTTGAACCTGCCATCCTTGGTCATGTGGGGCTGTTCCCCTACTTACTGAGCCAGAGGCACTGCCCTCAGTCATCCTCTTTCAGTGTCATAGTCCAGTTCCCATTCCTAACCCTGTGAAATCTACACTTCAGTATCTGAAGCTTGTGAAGACTTAGGTACTGCAGAGGGAGAAGTGGGGTTTGGTCACAGAAGTAGTATGTATATACAATATGGTTCAGTTTTCCCCACGTAAGCCCAGTGACTTGATTTCCTCACCAGTTCCTTATGTACACCATTCCCAAGTTAGCATTATTTTTTCTCAGTAACAACATATTCTTCTCTCAGATGTGACTTTGCTCCCAGCATCATTTTTTTAGGGAACATTTGACTTCTGAAGTCAGGTTTGCAGGCATCATGACATTAGCTGGCTTTGTCTTAGTCAGCAAGGATAATGTAAGCCAACTCCAAACTTCTTGCCTAATGAAATTGGGGTGTGGAGGCTGTTAGTGGGTAGGTCTCAGTTTCTCCTATAGTAAATCCCCAGACATATAGTTTGTCCAAGTAAATATAATGGAATTTTCTTTATGTGATGGGGATATAATAACAATTATATTTCCATCCTGTGTCAATATAATGATTCCTCAAGGTAAATACTTACATATTTCTTTTTCTTTTTTTTTTTTTTTTTTGAGACAGAGCCTCAAGCTGTCACCCTGGCTAGAGTGCTCTGGCATCACAGCTCACAGCAACCTCCAACTCCTGGGCTCAAGCGAGTCTCCTGCCTCAGCCTCCCAAATAACTGGGACCACAGGCACTGGCCACAACCCGGCTATTTTTTGGTTGCAGCCGTCATTGTTATTTGGTGGCCAGGGCTGGATTTGAATCTGCCACCTTATGTGTTATGTGGCTGGTGCCTTAGCCGCTTGAGCCACAGGCGCCAAGCCAGACTTACGTATTTCAAAATAAGAACTTCATACTTCCTAACAGAAATAATCTTGGATGGAGCTGATTTGCCACAGAAGAAATGCATACTTGGTACTCAACTTGAAATCATCATTATTGACTCGGGGGCCGCAGCACAGTGGTTACAGCACAAGCCACATACACCGTGGGTGGCGGGTTGAACCCATCTCGGGCCAGCTAAACAACTGCAACAAAAAAATAGCTCAGCCTTGTGTCAGGTGCCTGTGGTCCAGGAGACTGAGGCAAGAGAATCGCTTAAGCCCAAGACTTTGAGGTTGCTGTGAGCTGTGACACCATAGCGCTCTAAAGAGCAACACAGAGACACTCTGTCTCAAAAAAAATAAATAAATAAAAATAAAAATGAATCACCATTGGGTTGCACCTGTGGCTCAGTGAGTAGGGCGTCGACCATATATACCCAGGGTGACCATACTGCAACAAAAAATAGCCGGGCGTTGTGGGGGACTCCTGTAGTCCCAGCTACTCGGGAGGCTGAGGCAAGAGAATCACCTAAGCCCAGGAGTTGGAGGTTGCTGTGAGCTGTTATGCCACGTGCTCTACCGAGGGCGATAAAGTTAGACTCTGTCTCTAAATAAATAAATAAATAAATAAATAAATATAAATTATCATTATTTGGGCTCTGTGAATAAGTTGATGCGAAGAGAATATGTTGTCTGACCGGGACTAATCTCACTGTTTTTCAAAGGCGGTGAAGAAAGCGCGAGGCTTTTTCAAAGGGAGCGTGGATTGGTATCCTCTCACCTCAGGGGTACAAGGTATATGGCACAACTGCAACAGGGACTTTAACAAACGCAAACATTGTCACTTAATCGTTTGTACCTTCATACTAATCTGAAATGGAAAATAAAATAAAGTAAAATCCTTAAACCCGCCCCCCATCTCCCACTCCTCCAAAAAGGGAGTACAGAGCGCGTTTCCGTCAAGGTGCGGCCGCGAGCTCCGCCCGGCGCACCTGAGCGGCCCCGCCCCGCTCCGCCCCGGCGGGGCGAGGGACCCGAACCACACTTCCCGGCGGGCCCCGCATTGCCATTGCGCCTGCGCGCCGACCGCGAGGGCGGGAGGGTGGCCGGCCGAATCCCGCGCGCTCCGGCGCTTCTCCTCGCCTCGACTTTTTCGGACCATGGAGGGGGTGGTGGTGGCTGCAGCGGCGAGCACCGCGGGCGCCGCCAAGGCCGAGGGAGCCGCAGCCGCACCGGCGCCGCGTCCCGTCTCCCCGCCCGCCCTCACCCCGGCTCCCGCCGCCGGCGAAGAGGGCCCGGCGCCTCTGCTCGAGGTGGGGGCTCCCGGCTGCTCCGGCTCCCGGCCCCCTGAGCTGGAGCCTGAGCGCGGCCTGGGCCGCTTGAGAGGCCGCTTCGAGTACGAGGACGAGGAGTTGGAGGAAGATGAAGAGTTAGAGGAGGAAGAAGAGGAGGAGGAGGAAGAGATGAGCCACTTCTCGCTGAGGCTGGAGGGGGGCCGGCCGGACTCGGAGGACGAGGAAGAGGTACTTAGAGCCCCCGCCGGACCTGGCTGGACTTGGCTGGCCCTGGGTGGCTTCAGGGACGTAGCCGGCCTTCGGCGGTTGGGCCCGGGGCGACCCCCAGCGCGTCGCTGTAGTCCTCGGGGACCTCTGCCTCTCCCGGTCGCGCCAGCCTGGGCGTGTGGCGCGGACAGGCCCCTGCCCCGGCCCCATTTTCTGCCGACTTATTATTGAGGTTACTTATTATTGAGCCTACCTGTCACTTAGGCTCTGCGGGTCCCCCTCATTCATTCGGTAAATAATTATCGAGGCTACTGCGTGTAGGTGGATTAAGCGCCTACGGTACCGTCTCCCTGCTCTGCAAGAGCTTACAGTCAAGTGGGAGAAATAGTCACTTTCTGCAGGGGGAAAAGATGTGTGTTGTTACTCATGGTAGCGCATTTTTCATCAATTTAATATACCTAACCAGTCAGAATCGATCTATTAAACTTTAGCACCAGGCCAGGTACAATGGCTCACGCCTGTAATCCTAGCAACTTTGGGAGTCCACGACCGGAGGATCGCTAGAGGCCAGAAGTTTGAGGCCAGCCTGAGCACCATACTGAGACCGTGTCTGTACGAAATACAAGTATTTGCTGGCTGCTGTGGCGCACCTTTGTAGTCCTAGCTACTCGAGAGGCCGAGGCAGGTGGATCGCTTGAGGCCAGGAGTTAGTTGGAGGTTACATTTATTTGGGATATGCCACTGCACTGTAGCCTAGGCAACTGAGGGAGACCGTATTTTGAAAAAACCTCATGGCGGCGCCTGTGACTCAGTGGGTAGGGCGCCGGCCCCTATACCGAGGGGGGGGGGGGCGTTCAAACCCAGTGCCGGCCAAACTGCAACAAAAAAATTCCCGGGGCGCGGTAGTCCTAGCTTCTCAAGAGGCTGAGGTAAGAGAATCAATCACCCAAGCCCAGGAGTTGGAGGTTGCTGTGAGCTGTGTGACGCCAAGGCACTCTACCGAGGGCGATAAAATGACACTGTGTCAACACCACTATAGTATCTGGAAAGTTTGCCCATTTTGTAAGTAAGTAATTGATGAAGTAACATGCATCTCATCTGGTAATATTTAGTAGTTGCAAGCGAATGAGATTCTTTTGATACACAGTTTATGTTGTGTTATATTGTAAGTAACTTTTAGCCGTATTTTGAAGGGTGGGAAAATTTGTTTCCATGTTGCATTTAAGTTACACATTGTTTGTAATGAAACTTCAAGATTAGGGTTTAAGAATTGGAAGGCAAGGATTTGTATTTTAAAATTATTTCCATTGCATTTGCAGCGCCTGATTAATCTCTCTGAGCTGACCCCATACATCTTGTGTTCCATTTGCAAAGGTTACTTAATAGATGCAACTACCATTACAGAATGTCTTCATACCTGTAAGCATCAGTTCTCATTTCTGAATATTTTCAACTTTGAAGTATCTTGAAAGCACCCTAATTTCAACATTTTCTTTTTCAACAGTTTGTAAAAGCTGCATTGTAAGACATTTTTACTATAGCAACAGATGTCCAAAATGCAACATAGTAGTACATCAGACACAACCTCTTTATAACATAAGGTAAGAGGAATGTATGAGTAACAGTTGTATTTTAAGTATGCTTTTCCTGAAAGCCTGAAGTTGGGCAGCTGGAAAGAATCCCTGACCTCCCTCAAAATTAGAAGAAAGGAACTTCATATTCTTTTAGGAAATATGTATAAAGCACTTACTATGTACCAGGCACTGTGATATCTGCTGGGGACTTAATAAAAAGAAAGGTATAGGTCACTTTGTATAGAAATTCTCTTTCTGAGAATTTTAGTCCTATCACTCAAGTCAATGAGGCTAGTTTGGGTGTGTCATTTTTAGTATACAAGTATTTGGGATTCTTTTCCTTTTTCTTTTTCTTTCTTTCTTTCTTTTTTAAGAAGGAGTACCTGAAATAGCCTCTTTAGTAAAGCCTATCTGTCATAGGTCATTGTTGCATATTAATCAGATTTTTCTGTTTATGCTCAGTTTTTTTTCCTTTTTCCTGTTTATTTAGTTACTTTGTTTACTTAGCTCAGACTATCCTCCATAACAATCAGTTTCTTACGAGAAGAAAGAAGAAAAATACTAAAAGTTGATTACTTTCACATATTCAAGTACTGTTAGGTTTTTACAACTTACATAGAAGAGTGTTATGCAGCTGATACAGAGAAATTCAAAATATAGTCTCTGCCCTTGGGCTCACATTCTTACAAAGAGAATAAAATCAATTCATTTAGTGAACCATTGAAGAATCTATGAATATGTAATTACACATAACTACTTATGGTTATCTCAAGTGAGTTAAATTTTAGGGGTTGTGAGTACTACCTAAAAGTAACTCACTTCAGAGAAAGGCCATATCCACTCCCAAGAGAAAACACACTTAATTTTGTTAACTCACAGTTAACTCACTGTACAAAAATGCATTTTCTGAATTCTGAGGTATTCTCCATCCTTTCCTTTTATTAGGTTGGACCGACAGTTACAAGACATAGTGTACAAATTAGTGATCAATCTAGAGGAAAGTAAGTTTCTTTTTTTACGTAGTTGTGAATCCCAAAATCTCTGACTCTACTAGTTACATTTTAAGTGTAATTTAGCCTGTGTTTTATCATTTTTTAGGAGAAAAAAAGCAAATGCATGATTTCTATAAAGAAAGAGGTCTAGAAGTACCTAAACCTGGTAAGTTTGGGTGTATACTATAATGTATTTATAGATTAAAGAATACTAGCAATAAAATTTGTGCCTTTTGAGGTTCTTTTTGGGGATAACTAGTCATTATGTGGTCAAAGAGAAAATTTGAAGGTAATGCCATGTTTTAATCAACCTTAATTGATTGTAAGAATTAAAGAGTATAGGCTTTGGAGCTAGATTTTCTGAGTTTATTCCTACCTCTGCCACTTTAAGGTTAAAAAGCATGCTAGGTATTGGATTTTAGCAAACTAGTTCAACCTCTGTTTCCTCATCTATAATAGTGATAATAATATCACTTCATTTAAAAAAAAAACATATATTGAGTAATATAAGCACTTAAAACAGTGCCTGGCACATAGTAACTGCTCAAACATTAGTTTTTATTATGATGTTAATGTTCCAGAATAGAAGCCAGATGGATTTGGGTTTTAAATCATTGTTCTTCCACTTGGGTTTTAAATCATTGTTCTTTACTTGGGTGACCTTAGACAAATTAATTGCCTAATCTCAAGGCTCTGTTTCTTTATCAGTTAAAAACCAAAAAAAAGTAGGATGGTACCCATAGCTCAGTGGATAGGACGCGGGCCACATATACCAAAGCTGGTAGGTTCCAACTGGCTTGGGCCAGATAAAACAACAATAACAACTGCAACAACAACAATAAAAAAAAAAATGAGGCATTGTGGTGGGCACCTGTAGTCCCAGCTACTTGGGAGGCTGAGGCAAGAGAATCGCTTTAGCCCAAGAGTTTGAGGTTGCTGTGAGCTTTGATGCCACAGCACTCTACCCAGGGTGACAGCTTGAGACTCTCAAAAAACAAACCAAAAAAAAGTAGTAGTAATACCTATATCATGGGATTATGGTAAGGATTAAAAGAAATAATGCGTATAAAGTGCTAAGCATGAGCTCTGGCACACAGTAATATTTATACAGGATTATCTATGAATGTTACTGTCCTCCTGGGCACTCTCTGTGGCCCTGATAAACCAGCCACACATGCCTGTCTTCTGTTATAAGGTGGTCCCCAGGCTTGCCTTTAATTTCACTGGTTTTGATAGATAAGCTGATGTTATCACAGATAGGGAAGTTGAGTCCTTTGTGATCTTTTAAATGGTTAACAAACATAAATTTTTAAATTAAATTTTTATAGTTTTGATACCTGTGTGATTATTTTTTCAAATATCTCAATTTATGAAAATTTTATTCTAAATTAGCTTTTTTGTTTGGCTATCGAATAGCTGTTCCGCAGCCAGTCCCTTCGAGCAAAGGAAGATCTAAGAAAGTTCTAGAGTCAGTGTTTCGTATTCCACCTGAACTTGATATGTCTTTATTATTGGAGTTCATTGGGTGAGTACCCTAAACTACCTTTTAAGATTAAAACAAAGTATTTTTAAAGTCTCAACAGTTATGAAATCATCCCTGAACTCAGATGAAATCAGATTTTTCTGGCATCCTGTAAAAATTATGGAATGTTTAAGACTCAGAAAAAGGTATAAGGAGTAATAAAATAATCTTCAATATTCTCATCTTCTGGCTTAAGAAATAAACTATTGAGGATGGGCGTGGTGGCTCACACCTGCAATCCCAGCACTCTGGGAGGCTGAGGAGGGCAGATTGCCTGAGTTCATGGTTACAGACCAGCTCTGAGCTAGAATGAGACCATGTCTCTGAAAATAGCTGGGTATTGTGGTGGATGCCTGTAGTCCTAGCTATGTGGGAGGCTGAGAATCACCTGAGCCCAAGAGTTTGAGGTTGCTGTGAACTGTGACACCACAGCACTCAACCAGGGGCAACAAAGTGAGACTCTGTCTCAAAAAAAAAAAAAGAAAGAAACTATTACTAACAACCAAAGCCCTTTGGTACCTTTTCGGTTCACTCTCCCATCTCTTAGAGGTTAATAACCACTCTCCTAAAAATAATGTTTATCACTCCCATGCATTTTTCTCATATCCTTGTCATGTGTATATCTATTCCTAAACAATATGTAGAATTTTTGCCAATTTAAAAACTTTACATGGTATACTATAAATGTTTTCCAACTTTTTTCACTCAACATTGTGTGATTCATCCATGTTAAAATGAGTAGCTCTAGTTCATTTTCACCAATGCCTGGTATTTCGTTAAGTGAATATATCATAACTTACCTGGTACTTTTTTTGCTATAAATATATTTGTAGGCTGGGTGCAGTGGCTCACATCTGTAATGTTAGTACTCTGGGAGGCTGAAGTGGGTAGATTCCTTGAGCACAGGTTTGAGACCAGCTTGAGCAAGATCAAGACCCCCGTCTCTAAAAATAGCTGAGCATTGTGGTGCACACCTGTAGTCCCAGCTACTCGGGAGGCTGAGGCAAGAGAATGGCTCGAGCCCAAGAGTTTGAGGTTGCTATGAGTTATGATGCCATGACATACTACTTCGGACTACAAAGTGAGACTCTGTCTCAAAAAAAAAAAACAACAAAAACACCATATATATATATACACACACACACACACACATATATAAATTTGTACATATATCCTGTATATATATATATATAAGATAGTGCCTGTAACACAGTGGTTATGGTGCCAGCCACATGCACTGAGGGTGGCGGGTTGGAACCCACCCTGGGCCTGATAAAACAACAATGACAATTGCAACAAAAAAATAGCTAGGCATTGTGGCGGTTGCCTGTAATCCCAGCTTCTTGGGAGGCTGAGACAAAGAGAATCGGTTAAGCCCAAGAGTTTGAGGTTGCTATGAGCTATGGCGCCATGGCATTCTACTAAGGGCAATATAGCGAGACTCCGTCTCAAAAAATGATAATAATGTTTAAGAGAGTTCTCTGAGGGTATAGATTTTCTGAGTCTTAGGATGTGTTCCTTTGTAGCTTTACTTGATTTTTGCCAAATTGTTTCCCAAAGTAGTTAGGCACTTTTCTAATTCAGATAAATTGCTTCTTTCATAAACTGTAGCTTACAGCGTCTGCCATTATAGTGCAACATTGTTTTGTTTTGGTTTTTGCAGTTTTTGGCCAGGGCTGGGTTTGAACCCACCACCTCCGGCATATGGGGCCAGCGCCCTACTCCTTTGAGCCACAGGTGCTGCCCTATAGTGCAATACTGTTAAACTGACTACCATGGTCATAGAGGTGGCACATACAATCTGCAATTTTTGTGTGTGTGTTTTTTGTTTTTTGGGTTTTTTTTGAGACAGAGTCACACTATGTTGCCCTTGATAGAGTGCTGTGGCTTCACAGCTCACAGCAACCTCCAACTCTTGGGCTTAAGCGATTCTCTTGCCTCAGCCTCCCAAGTAAGTGGGACTACAGGTGCTCACCACAATGCCTGGATATTTTTTGTTGCGGTTGTCATTGTTGTTTTAGTTGGCCTTAGCCGTGTTCGAACCCGCCAGCCTTGGTGTATGTGGCTGGTGCTATAACCACTGTGCTATGGGCACCAAGCCCAGACTATAGTTTTTATTTTATTTATTTATTTATTTTTGTAGAGACAGAGTCTCACTTTATTGCCCTTGGTAGAGTGCCGTGGCATCACAGAGCTCACAGCACTCCAACTCTTAGGCTTAGGCGGTTCTCTTGCCTCAGCCTGGAGTAGCTGGGACTATAGGCACCTACCACAACACCCGGCTATTTTTTTGTTGCAGTTTGGCCGGGGCTGGATTTGAACCCACCACCCTTGGTATATGGGGCCGGCACCCTACCCACTGAGCCACAGGTGCCACCCTTTTTTTTTTTTTTTTTTTTTTGAGACAGTCTCAAGCTGTTGCCCTGGATAGAATACTATGGCATCACAGCTCACAGCAACCTCCAACTCTTGGGCTTAAGCGGTTCTCTTGCCTCAGCCTCCCAAGTAGCTGGGAATACAGGCACCCACCACAATGCCCAGCTATTTTTGTTGTTGTTGTTGTAGTTGTCATCATTGTTGTTTGGCAGGCCAAGGCTGGATTCGAACCCGCCAGTTCCAGTGTACTGGCTGGCGCCCTAGCTGCTTGAGCTACAGGTGCTGAGCCCAGACTATAGCTTTTAAATACTTACATAGCTCACAGGATAAACTAATGAATAACAAACTTTGCTTTCATGGTAGAACCTAGATTTCCCATTTGGTGTCACTGGTGACTGTTTGTTACTCACCTCCTTATAACTCTAGGTTATTAATATAATTTATTTAGTATCTAACTTGTGCTGTGTAGTACTTATCCCCTTATATACATACATCATCTTGTATTCTCAGCTGTTATTAAGAACCCTCAAAGAGGCAAAGGAACTTTCTTATGCCTACAAAAAGCCCATGATAGCCCACGCTCTTCACCCCTGTCCTGTTTCCGCCATTTTTCCATGCCGCCATAATGGTGTGCATGAATGTCCTGGCTGATGCTCTTGAGAGCATCAACAATGCCAAAAAGAGAGGCAAATGCTAGGTTCTTATAAGGCCATGCTCCAAAGTCATTGTCCAGTTTCTAACTGTGATGATGAAGCATGGTTACATTGGTCAATTTGAAATCATCGATGATCACAGAGCTGGGAAAATTGTTGTGAACCTCACAGGCAGGTTAAACAAGTGTGGAGTGATCAGCCCAAGGTTTGATGTGCAACTCAAAGATCTAGAAAAATGGCACAATAATCTGCTTCCATCCTGCCAGTTTGGTTTCATTGTCCTGACAATTTCAGCTGGCATCATGGACCATGAAGAAGCAAGAAGAAAACACACAGGAGGGAAAATTCTGGGATTCTTTTTCTAGGGATGTAATACATACTGAAAAATAAAATGCCTCAATGGAAATAAAAAAGCCCATGATAATGGTTGATGATAATGAAATAAAGACCCTTTTCATAGAAATTAGAAGATACCAGTAATTCCAAAATTTAATTTTGCATTTTTTTTTTTTTTTTTTTTTTTAAAGAAAGAGTCTCTATTGCCCAGGCCAGAGTAGCTGGGACTACAGGCACCTGCCACAATGCCTGGCTATTTTTTAAATTTTTATTTTATTTTATTTTATTTTTTGAGACAGAATCTCATGTGTCACCCTGGATAGAGTGCCATGGCGTCATAGCTCAGCAACCTCGAACTCTTGGGCTCAAGCATTTCTCTTGCCTTAGCTTCCCAAGTAGCTGGGATTACAGGGTCCTGCCACACACCCAGCAATTTGGGGTTTTTTTTTTTTTTTTTTTTTTGCCATTGTCATTGTAGTTGTCATTGTTGGTTAGCTGGCCAGGCTGGGCTCGTTGGTTAGCTGCATGTGGCTGGCTCTGTAATACAACCACTGTGCTATGGGCATGGAGCCAAATTTTTTATTTTTAGTAGAGATGGGGTCTTGCTCTTGATCAAGCTGGTCTTGAACTCCTCAGAGGGTTAAGTGATCCTACCATCTTCACCTCCCTGTGTGCAGTGATAGGATTACAGGCATGAGCCCCTGTGCCTGGCCCAATTTCTATTATTAAAAGACTGTGTTACAACTTAAATGTCCATAAAGGAATCAGTTAAATAACAGTATATCCACATGTGAATATGTGCTAATGTAATAATGTATAGGTTAATGTGGAACATTCTCCAAGATATATTAATTGGAAAAAGCAAGATGCAAAAGAGCAAGGTACTCGTACCATGTGCCCACTTATGTTTTTTTAAAAAGATGGTAGAAATTATATGCATATACGTATTTTTTTTAATATGCACAGACCATTCCTGAAAGGACACATAAGAAAGAATTAATGGTTTTGGAAGGCTGAGGCAAGAGAACTGCTTAAGCCCAAGAGTTTGAGGTTGCTATGAGCTGTGATGCCACAGCACTCTACCCAAGGCAATGTAGTGAGACTCTGTCTCTCTTCTTTTTTTTTTTTGAGACAGAGCCTCAAGCTGTCACCCTGGGTAGAGTGCTGTGGTGTCACAGCTCACAGCAACCTCCAACTCCTGGGCTCAAGCAAGTCTCCTGCCTCCACTTTCCAAGTAGCTAGGATTACAGGCGCCCGCTACAATGCCTGGCTATTTTTTGGTTGCAGCTGTCATTGTTATTTGGCGGGCCCAGGCTGGATTTGAACCTGCCAGCTCAGGTGTATGTGGCTGGCGCCTTAGCTGTTTGAGCCCACAGGCACTGAGCCGAGACTCTGTCTCAAATAAAAAGAAAATATTAATGGTGGTTGTTCCTAGGAAAGGGCACCAGATTTTAAGTCTAGGATACTTTTCATTGTGTTTGAATTTTTACTTAGGACTGTGTGACTTTCTTTTTGTTTTTGAGAAAGAATCTTACTTTGTGCCCTGGGTAGAGTACCATGGCATCATTATCATAGCTCACAGCAGTCTCAAACTCCTGAGCTCAAGTGATCCTCCTGCCTCAGCCTCCTGAGTGTCTGGGACTACACACAGCTGTCTGGCTAGCTTTCTTTTCTTTTTATTTATTTATTTTTTTGAGACAGAGTCTCACTTTGTCACCCTTGGTAGAGTGCTGTGACATCACAGCTCACAGCAACGTCAAACTCTTGGGCGTAAGTGATTCTCTTGCCTAAGCCTCCCAAGTAGCTGGGACAACAAGCGCCTGGCACAAGGCCCAGCTATTTACCTGGCTATTTTTTCTATTTTCAGTAGAGACAGGGTCTCACTCTCACCCAGGCTGGTCTCTAACTCCTGAGTTAAGAGATCCATCCACCTCAGCCTCCCAGAGTGCTAGAATTATAGGCATGAGCCACCTTGTTGTGCTGACTGTGTGTCTTTTAATGACTAGTAAATTAAAATTGAAAATTTAGAGAAATTTATATTTCTAAAACATAATGTTGGGGAAATGTGACATTTTCCCAAATGTACAATGGGAACTTGGAATTAGATTTTTATACTTTTTTTGGAAAAGTAGCATATTGTAATGTAAGGATGGCAAATAATGTGGTAGGTGTTCTACCATTTCCTCTTTCTTTACTCACTGCAGAAATCAATAATTAATCACAGCAGACGTTCCTAATCAGTGAGATTTGACCTCAGTGTTCAAGGCGGTCATGAAAAGTTACCAAAGTTGGCTTGGCACCTGTAGCTCAAGCAGCTAAGGCACCAGCCACATTCACCAGAGCTAGTGGGTTCGAATTGGGCCCGGGCCTGCCAAACAATGACAACTACAACCAAAAAATAGTGAGTGTTGTGGTGGGTACCTGTAGTCCCAGCTACTTGGGAGGCTGAGGCAAGAAAATTGCTAAAGCCCAGGAGTTGGAGGTTGCTGTGAGCTATGATGCCATGGCACTCTACTCAGGGTGCTACCTTGAGGCTCCGTCTCCAAAAAAAAAAAAAAATAGAATTACCAAAGTTATTATGTTATTATAATATGCTGTAGACTAGCAGTTCTCTACCTGTGGGTTGCAACCCCTTTGTAACAATGAAAATACATCCTGCATATCAGATATTTACATTACAATTCATAACAATAGCAAAATTAAAGTTATGAAGTAGCAATGAAAATAATTTTATGGTTGGGGATCACCAAAACATGAGGAACTGTATTAAAGGGTTGCTGCAGTAGGAGGCATTAGGAAGGTGGAGAACCATTGCTGTAGACTAACAAAACCTGACTGAAGATAAGATGATATGAATTTAAGTCCCAGCTCAACTGTTTTCTAGCTTTGTAACCTTTCTTTTTTAATTAAATCAGTTTTTTTTTTTTTGTTTACCTATAGGATGTATATTAAGGTCCTTATTGTGTACCAACACAGTAGGTGCTGGGAATATAGTTTGAATAAGTTAGTGTGGTCCTTGTCCTCATGAACTTTTAACTTCTTAGAGCTTCAGCTTCCATATCTGTAAAATGAGAAAATTGAACCTTAGGCTGGGCACAGTGGCTTACACCTATAATCATAGCACTCTGGGAGACTGAGGCAGGTGGATTGCTTGAGCTCACAAGTTTGAGACCAGCCTGAGCTAAAAGCAAGACCCTGTCTCTACTAAAAATAGAAAAACTGAGGCAAGAGGATCGCTTGAGCCCAAGAGTTGGAAGTTGCTGTGAGTTGTGATGCCACCACGGCATTCTACCCAGGGCAACAGCTTGAGATTCTGTCTAAAAAAATAAGAAAAGAAGGAAAATTGAACTTTAGACATTATTCATTATGGTGAGTATTCTGTCTACCCTTATTTTATTTTATGTATTTATTTACTTTTTTTTTTTGCAGTTTTTGGCCAGGGCCGAGTTTGAACCTGCCACCTCTGGTATATGGGGCTGGCACCCTACTCCTCCAGCCACAGGCACTGCCCTATTTTATTTTATTTTATTTTTTTGAGACAAGAGTCTCACCTTGTTGCTCTCAATAGAGTGCTGTGGTGTTA
>CAUYQV010146596.1:0-21781 GCA_963574575.1 Galagoides demidoff
TTTTTTTTTTTTTTTTGGAGACAGAGCCTCAACCTATCCCCCTGGGTAGAGTGCCATGGCATCACAGCTCATAGCAACCTCCAACTCCTGGGCTCAAGTGAGTCTCCTGCCTCCGCCTCCCAAGTAGCTGGGACCACAGGCTCCCACCACAACACCTGGCCATTTTTTGGTTGCAGCCTTCATTGTTGTTTGGCGGACCCGGGCTGGGGATTCGAACCCGCCACCTTAGGTGTATGTGGCTGGCGCCTGTGGCTCAAGCAGCTAAGGAACCAGCCACATACACGTGAGCTGGCAGGTTTGAATCCAGCCTGGGCCCGCCAAACAACAATGACAGCTGCACCCAAAAAATAGCTGGGCCATTGTGGCAGGTGCCTGTAGTTCCAGCTACTTGGGAGGCAGAGGCAGGAGAATCTCTTGAACCCTGGAGTTGGAGGTTGTTGTGAGCTGTGATGCCATGCACTCTACCCAGGGTGACAGCTCGAGGCTCTGTTTCAAAAAAGAAAAAAAAAATAGAAAATGGATTAATTCAAAGAATAATATTAAAGATATAATGCATGTAGTACAGATGGTACATAGATAGGAAAAAAATTGGTGAAGGTGTGACTAAATGATTACACCCTTGTATCCCTAATTGATTTCTTTTCTTTTTTTTTTTTTTTGGTAGAGACAGAATCTCACTTTATCGCCCTTGGTAGAGTGTGGTAGCATCACACACCTCACAGCAACCTCCAGCTCCTGGGCTTAGGTGATTCTCTTACCTCAGCCTCCCAAGTAGCTGGGACTATAGGCACCCATCACAGCGCCCAGCTATTTTTTTGTTGCAGTTTGGCCAGGGCCAGGTTTGAACCCGTCACCCTCGGTATATGGGGCCAGCGCCCTACCACTGAGCCACAGGTGCCGTCCCCCAATTGATTTCTGAAAGCCACGTGTAAAAATCATTCTCTAGATTTTAGGGTCTTGCAGCCAAAATCATTTCCTTGTATTGGCTGTGATTGACCCCAGATCGAGAGATCTGCAGTTTGAGTGGGGACATGCCAGGCCTCTAGCCCTACCCTAGCGGACTCCCTACATTCGACAAGGGGCAGTTTGCAGGTGGCCCCATCTCAGGCCAGAACTTCCCAGGCTAGGCAGGGTGAAGGTGCAGGCTCACATCAGTGCCTAATTCCCTCTTCCAGTTTGAGTAACAGCTTTCTATCCTGGAAAAATTACATTCTTCAACATTGAAGCACATATTCACAGAATACTGTTCTTTTTGACAGGGCATTATCTATGTATTTTTAAAAATTGGGTTACAAGGCCAAGTGTCTTGGCTCATGCCTGTAATCCTAGCACTTTGGGAAGTGGAGGCAAGAGGATTGCTTGAGGATAGAAAGTCAAGACCAGGCTGAGCAAAAGTGAGATCCCAGCTCTACAAAACAATAGAAAAATTAGCTGGATGTGGTAGTATGCACCTGTAGTTCCAGCTACAGAGGGGGCTAAGGCAGGAGGATGACTTGAGCCTAGGGGTTTGAGGTTGTACTGAGCTATGATGAAGCTACTGCACTCTAGCCCAGGTGACAGAGCAAGACCCTGTCTCTAAAAAAAAAACTGAGTTCAATCTTAATTTCATCATTGATTTACTGAGGCCCTACCTATAGTGTCCCAGACTCTGTTCTAAGGTGACTCTAGCTGTGAATAAAACAGGTAAATGCTGCCTTCATTAAGCTTACACTCTAGTGTCGGGCAAACCCTGGGTGAAAGAGACCCTTAAACTCACTCTGGCTTTGTTTCTTCGTCTGCCAATGGAGGCAACAGCCTTGATCTCATGGGGCTATTGGAGTAGATGAGGAAATGTTTATTAATTCTCTGCATATCGTTCCTGGCATATAGTAGCTACTTAGTTTTTATGTCCAATTGTGTTTTATGCCAGTCACTCTGCTAGGCATTGTAAGGACCACAGAGATGGTTTGTATTAAAGAAACTGGGAAAGGAGGGTATCAAAAGGTACTTCTTAAAATGATTTATGGGCTCAGCACTTGTGGCTCAAGTGGCTAAGGTACCAGCCACATACACCTAAGGTGATGGGTTTGAACCCAGCCCCGGCCCACCAAACAGCAATGACAGCTGAAACCAAAAAATAGCCAGGTGTTGTGGCGGGAGCCTGTGGTCCCAGCTACTTGGGAGGCAGAGGCAGGAGACTCACTTGAGCCCAGGAGTTGGAGGTTGCTGTGAGCTGTGATGCCACGGCACTCTACCTAGGGAGATAGCTTGAGGCTCTGTCTAAAAAATAAAATAAAATAAAATAAAATAAAATAAAATAAAATAAAATGATTTATGAATGCTTTAACCCACATTGTCTTATCAGGGCCTCCTGGCATCAGCATCTCGTGTTAGGCAGTGTGGGTCATCTCCCCACCCCTCAGATGTACTCAGGGCCAGGCAACTGTGGAGTTGCAGGGTAAGGCTGGTGGAGCCTGGCTTCAGCAGTGCTAAGAAAAGAAGGAATTCCTTCTGGTGGTAGGACCAGTCTACGTCCTGAGGGAGGGGTGTTGAGCAGGTCCTTCAGGGTAGAGCCACTCCTCCAGGCTGAGAGGACTAAAATCAGCTGGTGCAGGGTGCATTCCTTGTGTAGGAAAGTAGTTTTTTGTAAAAGAATGTAGTATTGAAGATAAAGGAACCAGTGTCCAGGCCCCAGCTTCTAAACTGGCCCTCATTCCCTCATCTGTAAAATGGAAGCACCGTCCCTACCCTGAGTGAGGATGTGGGAGTATTGTGGGAGCATCAGGAGCTGCTTCCAGCAGAGATGGTATATTTCTGTCATTGCTCATTCGATCTTACCTTTTACTTCTTTGGCTAGGGGAATGATGAATTTGAAGTAAAGCTCCTAGGCTGTGGGAGCTATGAAAGTCTGAAGCACTTGTGTTTTGTCGATTCTATTTCTCTTTGCCAGGATGCTAAAACTATTTCTTCCTCCTCATGATCACAACATTTTAACTTTGTGTGTGTGGTGTCCTCCATGTTACAAATTCCTTTTCATCCTCAATCACATTAGATACCTGTGGTAGCCAGAGGTTCTGACCCCAAAGTCGGGTGACTTAGATTTGAATCTTGACTCTGCCACGTTAGCCATGTGACAACGCCAAGTTATTCATTCATAGTCAGTGTCCTTAGCTGTACCCTGGGGATAATAATAGTGCTTACCTCACAAGGTTGTGAAAATTTAGTGACAGAGTCCATTGTAGAGCTCTTTATCTAGTTCCTGGTACATGTAAACCCTGCAGATGTTATGTATTATTATTTTTATCTTTAGTATTAATATCATTTCCAGTTTTACAAATTCCCATCAAGGAAGGCATTAGTAGCCCATTTTGCAGGTGAAGAAACTGGGGCACTAGTTGTCGAGAAGTTTGCCACAGGCTACCTAACTTCTAAGTAGCAGAGCTGGCCTTTGAACCAAGTCTGCAAACCCCACAAACCAAATTTTCTCTGTTTTACCATGCTGTCTTCAGCCTCTTATGATGGTGTTCATGTATCTATAGGCTGGGTACTATCTATCTGAAATGCTTGGGACCAGAAGTGTACAAGATTATGGATTTTTTTGCAGTTTGGAATACTTTTTTGCAGTTTGGCATACTGATAGTATACCAGTTATACTTAACTGGTTGAGCATCCTTAATCCAAAAAGCTCTTTGAGCATCATGCTGGTATGCTCAAAAAGTTTCAGATTTCAGAACATTTCAGATTTTGGATTTTGGGATTAGGGATGCTCAACTTGTATTTCAAAAAAACTGAGGCCCGGAGAGGTAACTTAGCAAATCAGCATAGGTCCAGGAGGGCACTTGGGCCAGTGTTTGGCATTAAGGACACAGGGATGGGAGAAAGTTTAATATACCTATGAAAATAGGCTTTGTTCTCACTCAACACTCTGTCTGGGCAGAGTCCCAGCTCATGAATGGCACTGTGGCACTGAAATGTGGAAAACCAGAGCAGACACATGGAATCTCTCTCTAGCCTCTCTGGTAAGGGATAGAGATGATTTTGAAGATCCTGATTAAAACCTCAGGGTTCATCAAATCAGACAGCTATTTATGTCCTTTGAGTGACATAGGATCAGTAAAATATGTCCCCATCTTCCAGTCTTTTGGGAGGGGCAGTGCCGTGAACAGATTGACATGGCGTGTGCTGTACTGGGACACAGTTGTGTACAAAGAGTTGGGAAACCCAGGAAGAAGCAGTGGATCCTGAAGGGGTTGGGAGGGCTGTAGAGAGATGACATTTGAGTTGTATCTCAAGGGTGTAGCAGAATTTTGACAGTCTGAAGTGATGTTTCTGAAGTATAGGACCATGTGATTAAGGATGCTGTTTGGTGGGTGAGTGCTTAGGGTGGGGCGGGGGCCAGGGAGTGTGGGAATTATAACTGGAAAAGCAATTTAGAGCCTCATTTGAGGGCCATGGGTGCCTCCTCGGCACTGTGGCTGGTGTTCCGTTGGACTCTGACTTCAGAATGGTGCCACACAGGCTGTGTGTAGGATGGAGGGAGGCCAGGAGGCAAGTTGAGGGGTCTTTACAGGAAATGCTGAGGCCTGAGAAAAGGGCCAGAGGGGTCAAGTACAGTGAAAGCCCAGTTGGGTGTGGAGGTTTATAGGGATGCATGGAGTGGGTAGAAGGTGAAGGTTTATAGGTTTATAGGGATGCATGGAGTGGGTAGAAGGTGAAGCCAAGCTGGGCTGCACCGGCAGGTTTGGGAAAGTGAATCTAACACATAGGGTTTGGGGATTTCTCTGGTGTGCTGGAAAGTGAATAGCTAGATAGGGCCAGGGAGTTGAGCAAAACCCAAATTTAAGAAATTTGCACACCTTTGAAAGCAGTGGGGGATGGGCTTGACTAGGGAAAAAGATCAAGGCTATTAGAATGGAAACAATGAAATCAAATTTAAAACAATTTTTGGAGACTGGGAGAGCTGTAGTTAGCTGGAGTTGGCTGCACTTAGCAGAGTTAGGCTGCTCACTGCTTCTTTCCATGGTCCTCAGGGCCATCTCAGAGAGATGAAGGAGCAAGAGATCAGGGAGAAGGAAGTTCAGCCCTGCAGGGTCTCATTAAGTTTGTTTGTACGCTTTTTACTGGAGTCTATAACAAGCATACATAAAGTACACAGATCATCCCTCACACACGGCTTGATTACTTGTCAGAAAGTGAACATGTTCGTATAATTAACACCTGTTGGATATGGTGGCTCACATCTGTAATCCCAGTACTTTGGGAGGCTGAGGTGGGAGGATCACTTGAAACCAGCCTGAGCAAAAAAAAAAAAAGAAGTGGGGCTCAGGGCCTGTAGCTCAAGCAACTAAGGTGCCAGCTACATGCGCTAGAGCTGGCAGATTCAAATCTAACCTGGGCCCACCAAACAACAATGACAACTACAACCAAAAAATAGCCAGGTGTTGTGGCAGATGCCTTTAATCCCAGCTACTTGGGAGGCTGAGGCAAGAGAATGGCTTAAGCCCAAGAATTTGAGGTTGCTGTGAGTTGTGATGCCTGGGCACTCCACCCCGGCAAACCGTTTGTGTTTCTCTCAAAAAAAAAAAAAAAAAAAAAAAAGGAGGGGGCTGGTGCCTGTTGCTCAAAGGAGTAGGGCATCGGCCCCATATACTGGAGGTGTCGGATTCAAACCCAGCCCCAGCCAAAAAAAAAGGAAAATTAGCCAGGTATGGTGGTGCATGTTTGTAGGGTAGTACCAGCTACTCGGGAAGAGGCTAAGGAGTGAGGATCACTTGAGCCCAGAAGTTTGAGGTTGCTGTGAGCTATGGTGATGCCACAGCACTCCAGCCCAGGCACAGAGCAAGACCCTGTCTCAAAAACAAACAAACAAAAAAGGAAAGAAATGGCTCCTTCTTAGCCCCTAAGAACCCCTCTCCCCACCTCCAGTCATACCACCCCTTCAAGGTTCTCCACTCTCTGCTTCTAACCCATGTGTTTAGTCTGGATTGTGAAATATGTATTCCTTGGCTTCTTTCTCAGCATTGTTTAAGAGACCAATCTGTGTGTGTTTGTAGCTCTCTCATTCTCTGTGCTTTGTGTGAGTAAACTACCTTTCATTCATCCTAACGAAGATGGATGTTCAGATGTGATCCAGTCTGGCTATTACAGTCTTGCTGAGAACATTCTAGTGTATGTACGTAGGTTCCCATATGAACATATTTCTGTCAGGTACATACTTTGAAGTAGAATTGGTATGTCTAGGCACAGTTTGAGTGTAGTTTTCCCAGCTCACAGGCTCACACCAGCACGCAGTGTCTCAGTTGCTTCACATCTTCACCGGACACTTATTTTTGTCAACTGTTTTTTTTAGCCCTTCTAATGGGCCTGTGGTGGTACTATGTTTTAATTTATGTTGCTTTGATAATCAATGAAATTGTTTGTCTTTTAAATATCTTCTTCTGTGAACATCTCCTTCAAGAATTTGACCCATTTTTTCCTGTTGGGTTCTTGTTGATTTGTGTCCAGTTTAGGAAAACATTACCCATCTTAAAACCATGAAGATGGTCTGGGCATGGTGGCTCATGCCTGCAATCTTAATCTTTCTGGGAGACTGAGGCAGGTGGATCACCTGAGCTCAGGAGTTCAAGACCAGCCTGAAAAGAGCAAGACCCTGTCTCTAAAAATAGCCGGGCATTGTCGTGGGCATCTATAGTTCCAGCTACTGGGGAGCCTGAGGCAAGAGATTCGCTTGAGCCAAAGAAAGGTTGCTGTGAGATATGATGCCATGGCACCCTACCGAGGGTGACAAAGTGAGATTCTGTCACTTACACACAAAAAAACCATGAAGATATTCCTTTATGTTTTCTTTTGGAGGCTTTGTATTTTAGCTTTTATACTTAGACATCCAATCCAGCTGAAACTGATTTTGGTGTACTGTGTGACATGGTTTAGAATTCAGTTTTTTTTCCTTTTGCACACACTGTTTATTGAAAACAGTTGTTCTTTTCCCATTGTACTTTAGTGGGAAATTCAGTGTTGATACAGATCAGATGACAGTGTATGTGAAATTGTTATCTAGCCTCACTGTTCTATTCTAGTGATCTATTTTCTGTTCTTTCACCAATAACCATACTGCCCTGTTTTTTAATGATTTTATAGCAGCTCCTCTTTGCTATCTAAATTTTCCTGCTTTGTTCTTTTCTTTTAAGATTCTTTTAGCTTTTTTTGCCCTTGACGTTTCTATTTAAATTTTAGAGTCAGCTTGTCAATGTCCACCAAAACCAAACAAATTTTTTAAAAAACCAGTAGGATTTTTTTTTTTGAGACAGAGCCTTAAGCCGTTGCCCTGGGTAGAGTGCTGTGGCATCACAGTTCACAGCAACCTCTAACTCCTGGGCTCAGGCGATTCTCCTGCCTCCACCTCCCAAGTAGCTGGGACTACAGGAGCCTGCTAGAATGCCTGGCTATTTTTTGGTTGCAGCCACTATTGTTTGGCGGGCCTGGGCTGGATTCTAACCCGCCAGCTCAGGTGTATGTGGCTGGCGCCTTAGCCACTTGAGCCACAGGCACCAAGCCAAAAAAAAAACCACTAGGAATTTAGTTGGAATTGAATTGAATCCATAAATTAATTTGGAGGGGGAGTTGACATTCTACAATATCAGGGTTTTATTCCCCCAGGGAGAGGTCTTTTGAACTCTTTGTAATAGCATTTAAGGACTTGTTAAGATATCCTTTAGCAGCAGTTACAAGGAGCAAGTTCTCTTTAACAATAATAATAATTATAGTGATGGCATAGTAATAATAAATGTATATTTCGTATCCACTCCCACTCACTCAGCTGGTACCTCTGGACAGAGCATTCCATACCAGGGCAGCTCCTGCCCATAGGAAGCTCAGAGAAATGCTGGTTCCCACAGGAGGCTGAGGCTCCTGGGGGCCTCTCTGTATCCCAACAGCACTTTGCTCACACGTGTGATACAACAGTCTGCATGCAGTATGTTCTTGGTAGATGGGAATTTGTTTGTATTTCTGCCTCCCATAATACAGAAGTAGGGTCTCATTCTTGTTTGGGTCCCTGGCTTAGCACACGGCTGCCATCAGAGTGAAGGCTATTGAGTTAATAAATGCATAATCTATATTTGTGGCTGCCCTTAGAGCAAACTGTGGCCCACTGCCTGAGTTTGGATTACATAGTATTTTTTAAAAGATATTTTAATTAGAACATTAAAAAATCTGGCAACTTCACATAAAAATCCAGACTTATACAGCTTCTTACCAAAAAAAAAAAAAAAGAAAGAAAGAAAAAATCAGAGGATGTGGTCACGCTGGGCCCATGGTGATCCCTGGCAGTAGTGATGGCAGCTGAGCACTGGGTCTCTTGCTAGATAGCACCTCTCCTCACCCTGCTTTCTGAACCAGCTCAGGCTGCTGTATTTGTCTGACTCTAGCTCTGCCCTTTGTGCCTCTGCTGCCCTCCTGGGGCCTAGAGGTACTTTAAAGAAAAACAAAGCTTTTATTTTGGAACATTTCAAACAAACACCGAAGTATAGAGCCCATGAGAGTAGGCCTTATGCTCCCATTCCTCAGTTTTCACGGTTACCCACTCCTGACCAATTTTGTTTCTTTCCACTGTCCCCCACCCCCAGTGCTTCAGGGTTATTTTAAGTCATTCCCCAGGAGTCGTATTATTTCATCTGGAAATATCTCAGTCCTCTAAAGTACAAGAACGACCCTTTCTGAACATAACACAGTGCCATCCTTGAAAGTCAACAGTAACTCAGCATTATCAGAGATACCCAGGTAACATTTGTTCATTGCTCCCTGATTGGTTGATCAATGTTTGGTTTTGTTTTTTTAACAGTTTAAAAAAAAAAAAATTCAGGATCTAAATAAGACCCATACACTGCAATTGATCAATAAACTCTATAAATCTCTTCCCTTCTCTCTTTTGTAGGGTCAGGTATAATTTGCATTTAATAAAATCCCCCTTTTTAAGTGCACAATTTGATGAATCTTGGCACATCTATGCAGTTCTGTAATCAATATCACAATCAAGATCTAGAATATTCTGTTGCCCCAAAAAAGTTTTCCCCGTGTCCCTTTGCAGTTAGTTTCCTCAACCCTCAGTCTCTGGCAACCAGTGATCTTATGTCCCTGTAATTTAGCCTTTTCCAGAATGTCACATAGGTGGAATTATATTGCTATATCCTTCTGTGCTGCTTGCTTTTCCTTAACATAATGTTAAGTCCCTTTTCATTCCCAGGCTTCCCTTCTATCCCATTTCTTCCTTGCAGAGTTTGTGTGGAAGAAAACACATCATTTGCTTCTTAGTGTTTCCCACAGTCTGGATTTTGCTAATTGTATCCCACTGGGGGTTGCTTTTGAAAAGCCACAAAAGATCTCATTTTCCTAAGTGACCTTCATTTAGGGGCTTTTTCTTGACAGAAAGCCCAGGAGAGCTGGAGGTCAAGTCTGCTGGCGTCATGTAGTTCTGTTTTTGTCTCCTGAGTAATGACAGATGAAAAGTGCACCCAAGGTCTTGCCACATTGAGCTCAGGGTCGCTTTTTCTTTTTCTTTTTTTTTTTTGTTACAGAGTCTCACTATGTTGCCCTCAGTAGAGTGCTGTGGCATCACAGCTCACAGCAAACTCAAACTCTTAGCTTAAGTGATTCTCTTGCCTCAGCCTCGCAAGTAGCTGGGAATATAGGCACCCACCACAATGCCTGGCTATTTTTTGGTTGTAGTTGTCATTATCGTTTGGCAGGCCCAGGCTTGGTTCGAACCTGCCACCTCTGGTGTATGTGGTTAGCACCTTAGCTGCTGAGCCAGGGTTGCTTTTTCTATAAAGAGGTCCTTGCCTCCACTGAACATGAAAAGAGAAGCAAGAGAGTTTTACATAGAAAAGCACCCAGAAGGAGTCCTCTGCAGCTATGGAGAGCAGAGGGTGATGCCCATAGCCTCCCACTGTTGTAGAAATGGCCAGGAAACAGGCCTGGGATATTTCTGCCATCTCAGCAAGCAGAGATCTGGGATTTCTGTTGTCACATGACTACCAAAGGGACTTCCCCTGCCTTTCTGGGCCCCTGATGAGATTGGGGTGGTCTTTGCCCTTCTAGCTAGGGCCTGAAATTCCATACGTGGGCTGTCTGGGAGCAGCAAAGCAGAATATGCATTGACCTTCTGACCTCACTGGGCCCTGTCAGGGCTATGTGCTTCTGGTGGCTTCTTCCCTTTATGCCAGTCAAGAGGCCACAGAGGATAAAGCAGTGTCCTCAGGGGCTCATTTGTAGGTGGGGAGATAAGGGTATAAAGTGTTCTAACAGCCTGAGGTGGTGGGAATGCAGTGGGGGACTCCTCCACTGGGGGCATGTCAAGGACAGGGTGCCACTGGATGGGTCTGGGAGACTGAGTAGGAGGCTGGAGAAGAGGCCGCATGTACAGAAGCTCAGAGGCTTGGAGGCAAGAACACATGGGGCTTACTCTGGGAAAGGCATGGCCTGGTAGCATCCCGGTGTCGGTCACCAAGAAAGTCTGCTCACAAAGGGAGAGGGGAGACTTCTGGGGGAGTCTGGGGTCCTGGGAGGAGCCACAGTACACTGGAGCCTTAGAGTGCCCTGAGCAACAAGGCCCTAGCAACTCCAGGAAGGGCTATAAGATGAACTCTCTGAATGTGCCCAGGATGCACAGGGACCTTTTGGGCAGTGCCTTGGCTTAGCCAACATGGGGAGGGGAGGGGAAGGGAGGTCCAGGAACCCTGAGTGCTGGGCTTTGTGGCTTTGGACTTCACTGGCCCAGAATTGAATTACTATGTCAACCCTTCATCCCACCCCCACAGCCTTACTACCTTTAGCTGTCATTGGAGACAGAAATCCTTACCCACTTCCCAGGGCAGTGAGGATTATATGAAATAAAATATTAAGCTCCTTGAATGCTAGCTGGCACATAGTAGATGCTCAATAAATAGTGGTTCCCATTCCCTTTTTGTCTTCAACCTGTAGCCTTTCACTTCTCACTAAAAGGATAACCTTTTAACCTTGGCTATCTCAGGCTGCCTTCATTGCACAGCCTCTAGGTTCCCCTAAGGGCCTATGTGCATAGAGAGCTGCTGGCTTTTATTTCAGCAAACCACAGACTGTTTTTACTACAGATGAGTCTTTCTAACCATCAGCCCTGCCTTGAAAGGCTCTGAAAGTACAGAAATCTGGGCCTGTTTAGTGGCGTCATCTCCAAAGCCAACTCCATCCCTCCATGGCCAGTCTGGCCCTGAGTCTTATGTTCATGTCTCAGCCCTCATCTGTTCTGTCACCTTCACATCTATGAGCCTGGACCTGGGGCACTTGGCCACCAGACATCAGGCTCTGGGAGGGAGCCAGTTAAAAACAGATGCCCCGCAGCAGGGTAAAGTCCCAGAAGAAATCATTTCCACTACGCAGAAAATTAAACTTGAGTTGCAGTTTTCAGAAATTCTCAGCATTGCCTGGGACTGAGATAGGATGACTCACACCAGGCTTTCAGTTCATCTCCATCCAAGTGACTCTGCTGTTGCCTGCCCTCCCTTCATTCTCCCCACATGGTGGATTGTAGCTGACTTCTGAAGCCTGGACTAGAGAGACTGCTGCTCCCAATTTGGGAGTAGGGAGGCCTAATTGGAACCTTTCTTGCTCCATTCAGGAGCCACGTGGTCTCTGGGCTCCACGCCTGGGCCAGCTGCTACCTCTGCACAGCCGGAGCTTTGGATTTTCTGACAGGCTGTTTGTGCTTGGGACTTTCCGAAAGGATGCTCCTTAAGATGGGACCTCTGCAGTAATGGGAACGTCTACCTTGCTGGGTGTCCCCCAGTTGTTGTGACAGGAGAGGTGTGTCCATTCCACAGGATGCTCCCGGCTGACACAGACCCAAAGCTATTGCCTATAGTCATTTAGTGTGGAGAAGACGGGACCAGATCTAATTTAATATGATTGCAAGGCGTCCTGGCAGTGGGATCATTGTGGCTTCCTTTATGGAGAAAGAGCCCTGCCATAGCAACCTGCACAACTGCCTTCTAGAGTCTAGCAGAGCTTTATTCAGCAGACACAACTTCCTTTTTATTTTTTTTTAAATGGGAAAGGGGGAGGGTGTGGGGAGAAGGGCTCTGATATAAACAGTTACCAAGGAGACCCGAGTTGGGGTTGGAAGGGTTTTCTCCTTCCCTCGGTCCATACAGGAGGAGGAGGGGTATGTGCCCAGCCGCAGGGGATCACGGGAGGCTTCAGACTTAAGTCCTGCTCCCTCCCTGCTAGAGCTGCCAGATGTGCAGGGTTCTCAGGCTTGTGGGGACGGATGCAGTCAGGAGCTTGGGGCAATTCCAGGAAGACTTTGGGGTGCCCAGGAGCACTGTGAGTCCACAGGCCCAGGCACTTTCCTCACCAGCACTGAGAAGAGCATGGACAGAGCTGAACTTTCTATTTGCTGGCCCCTTGCCGGTTTCCAGGAGAAAGCTGGACCCTTTTTTTTCTCTTAAGTCCTGGAACTGGGAGAGAGAAGCCATGGGGTGCACATACTCATCTCCACAGGACGAGCCCACCCTGAGAAGGTCAGTTCCAGACAATGTCCCCAGTGGCAGACACCTTGATGGCCCTGGCATCCATGCAGGAGTGTGGAAAAACTTCCTCTTGGATGGAGACATTCTAGAGGCTTGAAAATATCACTGCGTGAGGCAGCCCTGCAGAGGGGGTACATGCTCAGGGGCTATTTCACAAAATGTCCAGCAAGGGATGGCAGGGGGTAGCTGGGCCTGGGCGTTGGTGGCCCCTTAGATTCCAGACTAGCAGGCTATATTTTCCTGCTTCATAGAAAGAGATTTGGACTAGAAATTGGGAAGGCCCCATCATTTCTCCTTCCCCTGTGCAAACCTAAAGCTCGCCAGTGAGATAAAGCCAGTTCAGAGCAGTCTAAGGTGTAGACTGCTCAGGCTGGGCAGGTGAACATGAACCCTGCTGTCTCTTTTGGGTGGGGAGGGAGTTTGCTAGCTGCTCCTAGGCAGGACAGGTTTGACCAGCAAGAATATAAAGGAATTGCTCTGTGTTGCACCAGTGACCTAGAGGCATGGGCTCTTCCTCAGTCTCTTTGGGTTCTCTCTTCCCCCTGGGCCACTACCCACATAGAATCTCTGGAAGTTGGCCCTGGAGCAGGGGCAAAGGGGAGAGTAGAGGGTTCTTCCTGTCCCTGGGGCTAATACTAATGATGGGACTAGCCCTAGGCCTTGGGAATGCTCACTTCTTGGTAAGAACCCTTGCTCTGGGGACAAAGAGAGCTTGCACACCTGTCTACCCTCTGATGTGTCTGCCCTCTGACATTCCACTCCCCGACCCAGCCAGTCTGGAATTTTGCTTTGTTCAACTGTGTCAAGAGGTCACACCAAGACCCCTCCTTTCCACCCTCCCTGTTGGGCTGCCAAAGCTGAAGCTAAGCTCACCACCCACTGTGGTGTCCCCAGGGGCTCCTTGGTAGTCTGTTCCTTGTGGCTTTCTTGGGAGTCGTTTTCTGTCTTTGAGAATAGAGTCCAACTCTTCCAAAAGGCCTTTCCTGGTTTCCTCAGCTCTCTTGCTCCCTCTGAAGCCCTGTGGCATGAACTCTGCCATCCATCTGTGTGGTCATAGCACATGCCACTTTGTGCCACAGACTTGGAAATCACAGACTGACAGCTTCCCTCTTCCAAAGAACTCCTTTTTCCCCTTGGGTGTTAAACAAGTTCCAGGCATTGGAGAAGCTACAGAAGTCAGGGTGCTGTGCTTCAAATAAAAGGAATGTGAGGCCATGGGAGGGACAGGGCCAGTCCAGTCGCATGAATATCTGGTGGCAGCCGCAGGATTTGAAGCCAAGTCTGCTCCTGACATGTGGTACCTCCCGTCCTGCTGTGATGGTCCTCAGAGCCTATCTTCCCAGTCAGAGGATTGGCCTTTTGAAGAGAGAAGTTACGTCCTTCTAGTCCCCTCCTCAGTGTCTGGCATATGCCTGTCCTCATCCTGACTACAGGCTGGCATGCATTGCCTATAGGTGCAAGGAGAGCTGCTGGCACTCTAAGAGAATGGGGTTTGCCTCTGTCCCTTTCTTTGGCAAGTTATCAGATCCACTTTGTTTGTGATAGAACTTCTGTGAAATCATCTGTCCTTTAAGAGATGGGAATTGGCTTTTCAGTCCTGCCAGACCCTCTCAAGACCCTCTCAAAGTTGCGTAGAGAGTGAGGAGTGCCTCTAATGGTCTGAGCCCACCCATGCTAGCCTGTGCCGGGCAGGCCTCAGGACTGACCACCCAAAAGGAGAGAGAGAGAGAGAGAGAGAGAGAGCGTCCTCTGCTGAGTGCCAGGCACTGTACTAGGTACAAAGGGATCTACAACAGCTCCCCTTCCTCAAGGGCCCAGCCAAATCACTCACCCCAAAGCTGTTAAAGCCAGGCCTCAAATTACTTACCTTTTTAAAGGAGACAGGGTCTCCCTGTGTTGCCCAGGCTGATCTCAAACTCTGAGGCTCAAGCAATCCTGCCACCTTAGCCTCCCAAAGTGCTGGAATTACAGTGCTAAGCCACCACACACAGCCTCAGGCCTCAAATACAGAGTAAAGTGCCTTGGCAGGCATATGTACCATATTGATGAGAGTGACAAATAGCCTTGATGCTTGAGGAATAGGGAAGGGGAAAGTTTAAGTTCGGTCTTAAAGGCTAAGTAGGAGTTTTCAAGAAGAGCATTCTAGGCCTGGAAAACAACACTGTGCAAAGGTCCAGGGGAGCCACGTGGAAGGGGTGAGTAGATCCCAGAGAGTCTGGGAGGTAAAGAGCCAGGGGGTGAGGCTGGGCCATTGTGGAAGGGGAGTTGTTTCTTTTATTAGAATATCTTCTTTTATTTATAAGATCTCCTCTGGTATGAATCTTTACTCATGGCTTAGCTATTCTAATTATTCTTATTGTTGGAGGCTTCAAAACCAATCAGTCTTCACGTACATTTTTTTCAAAAATAAAAAGCAATTTTTCTTATTATGAAAGCATTACATGTGCTTGTGGGGGAAGAAATTGTATATAAAAATTAGCCTCCCACATTCAAAAAATATTTATAACCCCTCAACCCTAGGAGAGAACAGCTTTTAGTGTGTTACTGTATAGCCTCTCTCTAGACCAGTGGTTCTCAACCTTCCTAATGCCGAAGCCCTTTAATATAGTTCCTGTGGGTTGCAACCCACAGGTTGAGAACCGCTGTAATCTAGACCTTGTCCTTTTAAGTAACATTGGATCACATTATCCATACTGTTAGAGTGGAAGGTGCCACAAAGAACCAGGCCAAATAGAGTTAATAGCAGAGGTTTTTTTTTTTTTTGTACTTTTTGGCTGGGGCTGGGTTTGAGCCCACCTCCTCCTGTATATGTGGCCAGCGCCCTACACCTTTGAGGTATAGGCACCACCCCAGAGATTTTTTAAAATATCTACAGGCAGCTATTTTAAAATGGTGACAATAAGGGTAAGGGAGGCAGGGTAAGGGAGTTCTTTTATGTACAAACGAGTCCTATTTGATGCACATTCTGGTGTCACTCATCAGGTGATGAGCAGCTGTTCAGGAGGTAGTGGGCACGCCAGCCATAACTCAGGCACTCCTGATGTGGAGTGAAAGACCAAGGTCTTCTGCTGGAGGCCTTGTAAAAGGTTAAGGGTTACTTGATATAAATCTTTTACAACCTGGAAGGAATGGTTCACGGAACCAGAAGAAACACAGTGAGTCCTCTTCTTTGCTTGATGAATATCTACACTAGTGATTTTCAACCATTGTGCTGTGAAAATTTATAAAAATCTTAATTAAATTATGTTTTAAAGGGCTTGGTGGCTCACACCTGTAATGCCAGCAGTCTGGGATGCCATGGTGGGTGGTGCTTGAGCTCAGGAGTTTGAGAACAGCCTGAGCAAGAATGAGACCCCATCTCTAAAAAAATGGCCAGGTGTTGTGGTGGGTACCTAACTCCCAGTTACTCAGGAGGCTGCAGCAAGAGGATCACTTGAGCCCAAGAGTTTGAGGTTGCTGTGAGCTATGACGCCACAACAGTCTACCAAGAGCAACAAAATGAGATTCTGTCTCAAAAAAAAAAAAAAAATTTTTTTTTGAAAGAAGTTCAAAGCATAGTAAGTATCTTCTTTTTCTACTCTTTTTTACTTTTTTAATCAACATAAAATTTTTTTTTTTTTTTTGAGACAGAGCCTCAAGCTGTCACCCTGGGTAGAGTGCTATGGCATTACAGCTCACAGCAACCTCCAGCTCCTGGGCTCAAGCGATTCTCCTACTTCCACCTCCCAAGTAGCTGGGACTACAGGCACCCGCCACAACACCCAGCTATTTTTTGGTTGCAGCCATCATTGTTGTTTGGCCAGCCCGGGCTAGATTCGAACCTGCCAGCTCAGTTGTATGTGGCTGGTGCCTTAGCCGCTTGAGCCACAGGCACCAAGCCTAATCTACATAATTTAAGTGTGCTGTGGAAGTTTAACTACAGGTTCAAGTGTACTGTCTGATAAAAAAGGTTGAGAAACACTAGTCTAGACCCATCAGAGATAGAGAAGGAGTAAGAAGTCCTCTTTTTTTACTAATAAGCATTCATCTGCCCCCGCCCCCCAGATAAGAGACATACTGAGTGTTTAGACTTCCCAAGGTAAAGGGAGACTTACACACTATTTTCTAATCTGCTTTTTCCACTTAGCATATTAAAAACATCCTTACAGGTCAGCACCTGTAGCTCAAGTGGCTAAGATGCCAACCACATACATCGAAGCTGGCGGGTTTGAATCCAGTCCAGGCCTGCCAAACAACAATGACAACTACAACCAAAAAATAGCCGAGCATTGTGGCAAGCACCTGTAATCCCAGCTACTTGTGAGGCTGAGGCAAGAGAATTGCTTAAGCCCAGGAGTTGGAGGTTGGTGTGAGCTGTGATGCCATGGCACTCTACCCAAGGCAACAGCTTAAGGCTCTGTCTCAAACAAAATAAATATAAAAACATCCTTACATGGCAGGAGACAGTGACCTGCCATCACCTGTTTTATAGCAAACAATGTATATTGTGGGGCTGTACCTTAACCTGTCTGACCTTGCCCCTAATTTTGGACATTTGAGTTGCCCCTCCCTTTTTTAAACTACAAAATATATTTTTAATTATAAAAATAATATGAAAACATAAATATTTAGAAAACAAAGGAAATGATCTCACCCATTATCCTAACTCTGTAAGTGTCCTCTGGTGATATCAGGGTATTTCCCTTTGGGACCCTTTCCTATGGATAATAGTGGACATTCCATATTCTAAGGACACATTTTTCTGTGTTCCTCCTGTCAGTGGTACATGGTTCCCTAGGAGAGTTTGAGTGTAAGAGAAAGTATGTTAATTACCCGGCTGTTTTACGTTGTTATTTTGAGTTTCCACCAGAGTTTCTGCTGGGGTACATCTAGATACAATGGAACAGTTGAGAAGTTGAGAAAGAAGAGTTCTATATAAGAGAATTTGCCAAAAATTCTGCTTCTTTTTAGATGGCAACTAAATGAATGTAGTTTATTTATTTTGGTTTTTAACTGAGGCAAATTCACATCACTTAAGATGTACCATTTTAAAGTGTACCATTCAGTGGCTTTTGGTACATTAATGTTGTACAACCATCATCACTGTCCAATTCAAAACATTTTCATCACTCCAAAAGGAAGCCCTTGGGTTGGCACCTGTGGCTCAAGCGGCTAAGGTGCCAGCCACATACACCTGAAATGGCAGGTTCGAATCCAGCCTGGGCCCGCCAAACAACAATGACGGCTGCAACCAAAAGGAAACCTTGGTCCCACTGGCAGTCACTCACTGTTGTCCCTTCACTCAGACCCTGGCAACTGCTAATCTATCTTCTGTCTCAGTTTTTTACCAACTTTTTTCTCTTGTATTTTATCATAAACATTCAGGTAGGTTGCTGATCTTTTTTTTTTTTTATTGTTTGGGATTCATTGAAGGGTACAAAGTGATCATTTTTTCTTAATCATCACTTTAAGTTTGATTTATGCTTGGTAGATAATATATCCCCATGACTCAGCTGGGTGACTGTCAGCAAACAGATCAACAAGCATATCATTACCAGCACCCTAGGAGCCCCTTCCTGTTCCTTTACTCTCAAGGCTAACTGCTACCCTGACCTTTGTCCCCATGGATTGGTTTGCCTCTTTTTGAACTTTCTACATGATGAAATCATACAGCACGTGCTCATGTCCATCTGGCCTCTCTCATTCAACATCACATTAGCGTCATTTGGAGGAGTGTATATAGGAATAGTTCACTTTTTTTTCATCGCCATGACGGAGACTGTTACACTATGTCTAGTACTACAGTCTGTTTACTCTGCTACTGATGGATATGAAGGTTGTTTCCTAAAGTACCTTAGCTAATGCTGCTGCAAAACCTGTGTGTGTGTTTTTTGGTGCACCAACAAGAAAATTGCTCAGTTGTAGGGAAGGCAAGTTCCGCAGGGTTCCAGTGTTTTCATGCCTCTTCCACACCCACCATTATCTTGTAGGGATTCCATTTGCTACACATCTTCACCTATCCATGATATAATCTTTTTAGTTTTAGCCATTCTGCTAGGTATATGATAAATGTCATCATGGTGTTAATTTCCATTTCTCTGATAATCTAAGCTCCTAGAGCCTATGGTACGCTAAGGCTGAGGCAGGGATGGGAATAGGACAGGTTGAAGAAGGAGGGAAGAGGAGGCTGTGGGACCTTGGCTATAAAAGGAAAAGAAGAGGGAAGTGAAAACCTTGGCTCATTGTTTGAAGGAAACAGGTTCACAGCTATCTGTGTGCAGGAGGTCTTGGCTTTGCAAGGTGTTGGTGTCGAAAGAAACTTTAGATCTACACATGGGCAAATGGGGAGGTCGAGCCAGCCTAGGAGCCCTGGGAGCCTGGTCCTGCCTCTTCTAGCTTCAGTAATGGACCAGAGGTCAGCTACTGGCTCAGTCACTTGGGAGGGGCACTGGGCACAACTAGAATGTTCCTGCAACGTGCTGCCAAAGTACATGCATCCCATGACACCTGCATCCCACACTCAATGGTGACTTTTATTTTTCAGGACCTCCTCTGTCAAAGAGAGTAGCTTTGTGGAAAAGATGAAGAAAACGGTGAGTGTTCTCCATGCTTTTGCTCTTTTCAGTGAGTCTCAGCCTTGATGGGCACAGGGGAGAGGGGTCCAGCAGAGGCCAACTTCACTAGATAGAGAAGGGCCCTGGTGAAAGGAGGGTATATGGGCACCAAGCAGGGGCCAGGCCCTGCTCACTGTGGATGGTGTGTTCTCACCTAAACAAAGCCTTGAAGCTGCTTTGCTATTGCTGGGACAGTTTACTTTGTTGTTTTGACTATTTCCTTGAACAAACCAAAGTGTAAGAATAGACTCTTCACCTAACTCATGAAGCTGTCCCTTCTCCCCTTTCCATGACATGCTTTGTCCGGAAGTAGGTGTAAATCTCACACAGCTATATGGTCATGACACAGCTACAGTTTTATTTCTGTTTTGTTTTTGTTTAAGTATTTAATTTTAGGAGTAGGTACTACATTCACATGATTAAAATTCTAGACATCAAATATTTAGTGGATAGCCCCACCACCACCACCGGTCTTAGTATTTATGGATCCTTCTAGAGCTCCTGTATGCTCATTGTTAGAGTAGAAGGTACCACAAAGAACCAGGCCTAGTTGAGTTAATAGCAGAGATTTACTAAGAGCATCTGCATGCAGATTGGTTGCAACCAGGGTAAGGGAGTTCTTTTATATGCATTTGAGTCCTGTTTGACAAACATTCTGGTGCCATTCAGGATTTGATGTATGTGTAAAGTAATATAGTCAACTTTATTATTCTTTCTTTTTGTGACTTCTAGACTTTGAGTCATAATTTGAAAGTCTTTCCCCACTAAAGATATAAACGTGTTCTTCTATGCTATTTTCTTCTAGTACTTTTATGGTTTAGTTTCATATTCAAAATTTAAAATTTGATCTACTCTGGGCAGTTCCTGTGGATCAAAGGAGTAGGGCTCTGGCCCCATATGCCAGAGGTGGCGGGTTCAAACCCAGCCCCAGCCAAAAACTGCAAAAAAAAAAAAATTTGATCTACTCAGAATTTGGCCTGGTATGAGATGTGAGATATGACCCCAAACTCTACATTTTTTCACAGGTGTCAAATTACCATGTAATAGAGTCCATCTTTTCCCCTCAGTGGTTTGAAATGCTACCTTTATCATACTCTTAATTCCCAAATATATTTTGGTCTATTTCCTTATTTTCCTATTCCAGCACTTTGATTTAGCTATCTCTTTATATACAGTATCATGTTGTTTTAATTATTGAGATTTTGTAATATGTTTTAATATCTGGTAGTTCCAGGCACTGCCCTGCATCTCCCCCCTCCTCATTTTTCTTATTTGTTTTCCTGGCTTTTATATCATATGTTTTTATTTATTTTGGGTAACAGCTTTATTGAGAAATAATTTATATGCTATAAATTTACTCATTTTAAGCTGTACACTTCAGAGTTGTTTTTTTTTTTTTTTTTTTTTTAGTATATTCACATTTGTGTAATAATCACCACAATCAGTTTTAGGACATTTTCACTATCCCCAAAAGAAACCACTGAACCCATTAGAAGTCACCCCCTCGTTCCCTAAATACCCATCCCCGGCCATAAGCAACCACTGATCTGTTTTCTATCTCTATGGATTTGCCTTTTCTGGACATTTCATTTAAAAAGAGTCACCTGAAGTGTGGCATTTTGTGTCTGGCTTCCCTCACTGGGTACACTGTCTTCATGGTTCATCCAAGCACATATCAGTACTTCCTTCCTCTTTCATGCCAAATGACATTCCAGTGGATGGATTCGTGTTTATTTTTCCATATGACTCTTAGGAACAGTTTGTGGAGGAAAAAACCTGTTCAGAGTTTTAGTAGGATCATGCTGCATTTCTGAGTCTCATTCAGTAGCTTCTCATACGTTTCTTGTAAAGTTTATTTCTGGATATTTTATATATTTTGATGGTACTGTAAATACTTAGCTGCTCTCTTACATCCCTTAATCTGACATCAAAAGCATTTTTTCCCATAAGTAATTCTTTTTTGAGACGGTTTTACTATGTCACCCTCAGTAGAGTACATTGGCATCACAGCTCACAGCAACTTCAATCTCTTGGGTTTAAGTGTTTCTTTTGCCTCAGCCTCCCAAGTAGCTGGGACTACAAGTGTCTGCCGCAATGCCTGGCTATTTTTTGTTATTGTTGTTATAGTCATCATTATTTTAGCAGGCCCAGGCCAGGTTCGAACCAGCCAGCCCCAGTGTGTATGGCCAGTGCCCTAACCACTGAGCTATAGGCACTGAGCCTCCGTAAATAGTTTTTATAGAGATGATTTTATTTTATGTTATTTATTTATTTACTTATTTTTGAGACAGAGTCTCACTATGTCACCCTTGGTAGAGTGCTATGGCGTCACATCTCACAGCAACCTCAAACTCTTGGGCTTCACCAATTCTCTTATCTCAGCCTCCCAAGTAGCTGAGACTACAGGTGCCCGCCACAGCACCTGGCTATTTTTGTTGCAATTGTCATTGTTGTTTTAGCTGGCTTGGGCCAGGTTCGAACCCACCAGCCCCAGTGTATGTGACTGGCGCCATAACCACTGTGCTATGGGTGCCAAGCCAATATAGTGATTATTTTAAAATGTCCTTTTTAGTATGTTAACAATGATTTGTAGAAATTTCAGAAAATGTGAAAAGGCACAAGAACACTTTAAACCAGTTGTGATCCCTA
>CAUYQV010146599.1:0-11553 GCA_963574575.1 Galagoides demidoff
AAAATTTACTTAAATATATTCTCTCTGTCATCACATCGAATGCCAAGATTTCATATTGACTTTAAAGGTATTATTCTTTGATACCTTATTTTCTTTTTAATGTGTTTTCAAACAAGAAAGTCATATAATAATACACATTTCAAGACAAGATACTTTAGTATTTTTGTGTATGTTTCCCATTTTCTTTATTAAATTTCTCTTCAGTATGATCCGAGCTAAGTGCAGAAGCACAAGTTTGGTGTCATTAAAATGGCACACACGTTAAGAATGGTCTACCAAAAAGTCTGAATAGTACATCAAAGTCAAGTTCTAAAATTCAGGTATTTGTTGAGCAAATCCATAACTATGCATCATAAGCAGATATCTGTTCACTATTCATGCTCAGATAGGGACTGTGACTGTAGTAGTAACATTAGAAGAACTAACTTATTAAAGCTGTAAAACCTTTATCTATACTCCCATCTTCACAGGTAAAATTGGACTTTCATTCATTCTATGTGTTAGATGTCATATGAGGTTAAATGGAAATTAGAAATTCCCACACTCCATTAGTACAGACAGGCACAGAAACTGGTTATTTGAAGTGTTAGGTACACAGGGCCATATAGTAGTGTAAAAGACATTGGAAATGAAGAAGAAGGGAGGGTCAAGGGGTATTAAGGATAAAATCTTACCTTTCAGGTATAATATGCACTAGTGTGTTGATGGGTACACTAATAACCCTGACTTGAGCACTACACAATTCATCCCTGTAACAAAAACATTAGTACCCACCTCAACATTTTGAAATAAAAATGTATTTACATAAGACCTATGATACCAGTGTCACCAAACATTAAAAACGCATCTAACTGAACAAGGAGAAGATACAAGATCAGAGAAAGAGTCACAGAGACCACCTGAGTCAGTGATGTTTAAGGATGATTAGGGACAGCTAGCCAGCTAGGAGGACTGAGTGAGCGGGCGTGGCTATCTTGGAAGGAAATGTGTTTTATCAGAGCAAATAGCAAGAACAGAATTAAGGAGGTAAGAGAAATGCATGTGGATGTGGAGAACTACAGGTAGTTTGTGCTTCCAGAAATAAGAGGTAGGCAGTGGTGAGAAAAGACAGTGAAAAGGTGAGCAGAGCCTGGATCACTGATCACTACATACCTTGCTAAAGAATTTGGTCTTTACCCAATAGGTCAGTGTCAAAAAGACTATAATGCAAATTGGAAAACATAGTTACAGGTGCTATATTGAATATGTAGCTGAAATATGAGGCTGAATTTCAGCTTAAAAATGACTATTTCATATCATAAAACTGTCATTCAATAGCATCTTTTATTGCTAATTGCATGCAGATTTAAGGTAAACGTTCTGAGGTACATCTTAAGTTCTGGAACTGCTCTCTGTGTTCTCCTGATCTTTACCTCCCCCTCTATATTTCCTCTAACTTAGTGAAACACTAACTCACAGGTCAGTGAAAAGGAGCCCTATCAAGTATTTGGTGACTGGCAGATTTGGATGCTTGCTAACCAGAGTTAGCAGTGAGATATTTTGCTGGAAAGTACTTTTGTCAAACTAAGAGTCCATGTGGGAAGCTTGTCTTACTCAGAACCTAGAGGGTTAAATATTTCATCTTTGAACATAACAATAAATAGTTTTTTATATACTCTTCGGTTGAATGCAGGAGTAGAAATTACGTTTTCATGTTTCCTTGTAACATTGGATGTTTTTAAATATGCCTACCAATATGACATCAGTTGGCCCTCTAAAAAATATACAAAGCCACTATACTGGCATAGATTAAACTTGCAGCAATTCTGTCATCTTAAATCTTTCTGATCCTCAAAACCAAATTGGAGATATATTAGTCCTGATGTGATAGATTTAGACTATTTAATGAATTGAACATATTCCTGATATTGGGCTGTTAGGACATGCCACTTGAAATCTTTGAAATGGTGTTAAATAGCATGAGCAAGGTCAGCAAGAAATTCGTTACTCTCAACCTTCAAGTGAAAACCCACGCGAGCTTGTTCCCCTTGACAGTCAGCATACCTCCATGCAGCAAGGCAGTCTGGGATTCACTGCCTATTTCTTTACCAAATACACTGAACATACATGATTATATTCACAGTTTTTATTAATTTCTTCAACGTTAAATCAAAATCAGTAGTATTGTGCTTGACTACTTGGCTTTTTTCAAATGAATAAAACGCCTGCATTGACATCTGCGTTTTATGTAATTCTTTTTTCAACATGCCAACTTCCCTTCTGTGGAAAGTATCCCTGTCCTTCCAAAGTAGTACCCCTGCCTCTTTCCTGCATTTGTAGTCCTAGTTCTCTGGGATGACTGGTACCAGAAGTTACAAAGCCTTTTGCCCTCCAGTTTATTCCACACATCTAACAAGACCATGTCCTCTGTACATAAAATGTAAAGTGAAATGCTTACTACCCCTTCCAGGAGACAGGAATTGATTGTCTTTCCACATGGTATGGCTCCCCCATGTTAACATTATACAATCTTAAACGATGTTCCTTGATGGAGACATTTTGCCAATAGCTTTTCCTGATTCTTTGAGTGCATAATATTTATCATTAATTTTCTCAGGGGTCTTATAAGCTTCTCAGAAATAGTGTGGATACTTATAGCTTTGCTTCCAGGAGAATCAGTTTGAAGTCTCTGTTTTCCATCCCTTCTCATCTTTGGCAACTAAAGTTATCCATTTCATCATGGAAGACATTATTTTGCTCTTCTGTAAAAACTTGTGTTTGTTTACCACTGAGGTTACTGAGCTTATTTTGAAAACAATGAAAAAGTGAGTGTATTTAAATCACTATCTGAAAGTATTTTCTTACATGGTACATGGAGATCTAGCTATGAAAGGATCACAACTTAAATACTTGAAACTTCAAAATCTGAGTCTGAAGTATTTGAGTTGGGCTTCGTTTTCCCCTCTCTCTTTGTCACTGCTCGTTCTAGCACAAAGAGATTCACATTATGTTTTGACATTTGACTCTAGTAAAGGACCTGACAATATTCACTACTAGTTTTAGGCTTCGTCAAATCAATTCTGAGACACTGGTACATTTTTTTTTAATCGTTTCCATATAGCAACAAAAGAATAACAATTTAAAATCACATTTGATAGAATGACAGTTTTCCTTTGGGTAGATCAAAAAGATACTTGTTCTCCAATATTTGCCAAAGTACATTTCACAGTTGCAAAGGTAGGGAATCAGCCTAAGTGCCTGTCAATTCATGAGTAGATTAAAAAAAAATGTCGTAATATTTAGTTTATACCCGTAACAGAAGATGAATACAAGCCACTATCAAGCACCTCTTGTAACTGCAGGAGTCAGTGAGACTTGAGTATTACAATTTTAATATAGATTTTTCCATTCTTAAAATGTGTAAGTGTATACATTTTTGGGCATCCTCTGCATATAACACTGAGTACTACTCTTCTATAAAAAGTAATAAAATATCATTTGCAGCAACTTGGTTGGAAGTGAGGACCATTATCCTAAGTGAAGTATCTCAGGAATGGAAAAACAATCACTACATATTTAAACTAACGAGTAGGAGCTAAATGATAGATGTAAGTTATAAAGTGATATAGTGGATATTGAAAACTAAAAAGGGGGGAGGATGGGAAGTATGGATGAAAAATTACCTATCAAGTACAAAGTACCCTATTCTGGTATTAGGCATGATAAAGCCTTGACTTCAGCATTACAGAATTCATATACATAACAAAAGCACTTGTATCCTATTAATATTTTGACATAAAAATTATTAAAAAATAAAATAAAAAGCACATTTAGCATTTGTACACAGTGTATACACCTTAAAAATAACACAAATAAGACAACTGGACTAGCACAATTGTTGTGGCAGTTTTGATCCATTATTAATATGATAATTATTAAGAATGTAATAACTGACAATCATCATTAATCTTATATTTTAAATTTCTGAAATGTGAAAAAGAGCAAGCTTGGTAAGTGTGGGATTCATTAGTTTCCCTGGTACTATTTCATAAGCCCTTGTTTTAGCAGTATAAATGAAATGTAACTTGGCATATAGTAGTTTTAATTTTTTTTAATTTTCTAGTGAATTTTAATCCTTTTTTGTGGGCCATGAGCTAAATATTTGTGTTCTGTCCCCTTCAATAATCCGTTATTTTGAAGCCCTGTTACTAATTATAAGATATTTGGAGGAAGGGGCTTGGAGAGGTAATAGGTTTAAATAAGATACAAGGATGGGGCCCATGATGCGATTAGTGTCCTTCTCTCTAAGAGAACTGAGCTTGGTCACCCTCTGTGGTTGGTTGAGAACACAAAGAAGCAGGAGGCAGTTGTCTGCAACCAGGAAGGAGTCCCTCAGGAGAATCTGTCAAAGCTGGTCCCCTGATCTCAGACTTGCAACCTCAAGGCCTGGGAGAAATACATTTTTCCTTTTTAAAGCCACCCAGTCCATGGTAATTTACAGTAGGTCACACAGACTGAGACACTGTGGATTGATTTTTACATATCATATCTTACATTTTTTTAATTTCTTAATGTAAATTCCATACAGGGGTAGAAAGAATATTGTTTTTGTAGCTATCAAACTTGAATTTGAATTCTACCCAGACTCTCCATAAGTTATTCAGTTCCCTCCTACTCTCAGGTTTCTCTTTTATAACAGGGGGGTGGGGGGAAGTGCCTGCCTTTTAGAGTTTCTGTGGATAGTCCATGAAATGACAAAGGTAAAATACAGGGTGACCCTAAAGTTTGTGTGCGATTTAACATAGACAGCTATTTTAAATTGCACACAACCTTCATGGCCACTCTGGATGTAACATGACACATAGTACTTCATTTAGAGGCCTCCACTATTTTTGTCAGCACTAGATATAATCAAAAAAATTACAATTTTATTGCGTTTTAATTGAAAATGTTGGTTTTAGCATTTTTATTCACAAAAATGACTATTTTCGCAAAGGAAGGACTAAACTTAGTACAATTTTTTAAAAGTCCATGTTGACACTACAGTAATCCTGGCACTTAAGACTGTACTCAGCGGTAACTCATTATGAGTGAAAATTTTCCCTTGTGATTTTGATATTTTGGACCTTAGTTCAGTTTTGGCTTAGTCCGGCAACATTGTGAAGATGAAGCAGTTGAGAGATCACTATCAGATCCATGTAAAATTAAAAGAAAATTGCAATAATGAGATGTTGACAAATGAAATCAGATTGTGTCAAGGAGAAAATTGAGGCCTCTGATGGCGCAGTCCCTGGCATGTGCCCATGTCCGGGGCTGCTGTCTTGCTCAGCAGGAAATGTCATCTTAATTATGACTCTCAATGTGAGTCCCTGCCCGGAGATGAAGATCCCGGGTGAGGGAATCAGGTTTTCTATTAGAGAAGTTTGAAAATCTTCATTTCCCAAATTGTCACAAGTATTATGATTTAAAAGAATATTTTTAATCACATTTTTAAAAGAAATATAATGAAATTAGTATGTGTGTAGATTAAGGCCAATTGATGTACTATTAACATTTTTACTTTTTGTTTAGGTTTTTGATAAAATAACTGATCATTCTTTTATTTAAAATTATGTACTTTTTTACTTAAATGTAGATAATGTTTAAAGATATTGAACAAATATCCTATTTATTTTTCTCTCACTCTTTGCATTATGTAGCTTTGGGCTAAAGAACTTAAAATATCTTTCTGCTTTAAAGTATTTTTAAAATCTATCTCTCTAGTGTACTTTATTTCTTGATGAATCAGAGAAATGAATTAAAATTTCCCCTGTAAAATGGATTCAAAAATTCATTTTTAAAGCATATAAATGAAAAAAGGAAAAGAAGTGAAATTATCACATTCTAAGTGCTAACTACTGTATTTTCATGATTTTTCTTAAAGCCCTCCATCTGTGCTATAAATTATTTCTAAAAACAGACAAAACACGTATACTTGGGAGCGATCAGTAGTCTTAATTATTGAAGTGTAATTACATGAATTCCTTAATTTGATTAATTTATCAGAACGTATTACTAAATGTCTGGATAATACTGTCCTATATTTAAGACAAGTAATTACGATTTCAGAATAATCTAAAAATTAATTAATGCAGATATTTCTTCAAATTAAATATACTTATAAAGAATTCGTAACAACGTGTTTTGTGTTAGGTACTCAGGTGTAATACCGAATTCTTCTATTATATTTGCAGAAAAAATAATAGACTATTGATATTTTAAAAAGGCATTAAAGAATACTGGAACATTATAAATAGCTACAGTTTGATCATGACATTTAAGTGCTGGAAATGTCCTTGAGCTCTCATTTGTATAGAAGATAAATAAACAACAAAACCTTTGAAAGAATCCTCTCTATAGCTTTACTTTCCAAATAAGAGTTCTTGAAATATTCAATACTAATGTTTAATGATATATTGAAACTTCGCTTGTAGAGAAAAAGACAGTTTGCATTCGTGTGTAAAAAGGAGTGGGTAGACCCAAGGGATTTGGTTTAGTGGAAAAGCTTTATGTTCAGCTGCATTATGTATTTTTTTTTACATAGTTATCTAGTGTTAGATTTCTGTTAGATTTTACTGTTTTTATTTCAGATTAGGTGTTTGCCCTAGTGCCACATACATATATCCTTCAAAGACTTGAACATGGGCAGAACAATCCAGAAACCTTGCTTTCCCTTCTAAAATTATTTAGCTTCGTGTACTGAAAATTAAAACTCAATGCTTTTTCTTTGTACCTGGGGAGCAGCAGAAGAGCAACAAAGAGCCACAGTCCCTTAATTGAGTTTGGAGAAAGAAAAAAAAATGAACAAATCTTTTCAAAACATTCAAGAGTTTTATTTTCATAAGTCATAATGTAACTAGACTAGTAATATAGAACACAATAAAATGAATAGCCACCTATTAGTCACAATATTTGATGGTAATTTTTTTAAGCATTCTACACAGAGCATCTTATTTTACCCCTCATTAAACTCTATGGGATAGGGACGTTTTTCCCTCAAGTTATCGATTTGGAAATGATGTATATGGATATTAAGTAATTTATACTAAGTTACCTGTAGTCTGGTTCCATAGCCCATTTCTTAACCTAATTATATAAGGCATTTTCAACAGTGGAGAGCTCTGGCCTTTCACTGTGGCTGTACATGGTGATTTAAGACATGTATCACACACAGAAGCACACAGAGGCCAGAACATACTCTTGTGAAACTTGTTCCAGGCTACATATGATAGTCAGATTGGTGAAATTAAAAACAGTGCATGCTGAGACTTGCCCCCAAGAAACCAAGAGCACAGTTGACAGTAAACTCAGTAACGTTTCAGCCTTCGGTTAAAGAAGAACTAACTCTTAGCGTCTCCATACACATGAAAAACAAGTTTGATGGGCATTGATTGGCATCATCTGTCTCCTAGCATAACCAAAAACAAAACCAGTTGTTCATGAATTAAACTCAATTTACGCAGAACATCTCATTTTAAAGCTAGAATATCAAATAATCGAAGACACCAAAGCTCTGTTCTTCCTCTTACTATGAAAATAACATCCATTGACTTCAAAGATTTATTCTTTTCCTCTGTCTTCATGAGGTTTGGTTTATTTTGATATTTTATTTTCAAAACCCTTAGATTTTCTAACACCTCCTTTAGGGTAAAATTGCTTAAAGTTAATATATTCGTGGTTTAGCACCGACCGAAAAAGAATCAAGTGAAGTGGTAAATATGTTTCTTGCCCTGGAGAAACTTGCTCTCTATATGAGAAAATAAGGGGGAAAAAAAGCCTTGGAAGATCAAAACACAATAAAAGGAAGTTCAGAATGAATACCTTATTAAACATTTTAAACTAGTATGATGTTCGTAATAGATAACTTGTTTAAAGTACTTGTCAAATTTTTGTCTTTAAATGCACACTTTCCTCCATCAGATTTTCCACTGTTGGAAAATTTCAAAAGTCTACAGTAACCTTGTCTTCCCCTCTCAGTTGATCTCACCCCGTAATTTGACATTTTTGCTCTTCAAATTAAAATCTTTTCTTCCTAAGCATTAAAATTACGTTTTAAGGTATTTTCTACAATATCCATCTGGTCAGCTGTTTAAATCTCATTTTACAACTAAATTCAGATGTAGAATTTTATGGGTGGCTTTTCTGTTATTAAAGAGTTACCTTCAATTCGCAAAAATATGTAGCTCATTTGCAGCACATGTTCCAGGAACTTCACTGATTGGAGAAAATACAGAAATACGTTGAGTTATATATTCATCCGGTCTGTCATTTATCACCCCAAGTATTTATGGAGCAATGATTATGTGCCAAATATTTTAGTTTGGGGAGTCAGAAAATAATAAAGAAAAACAAATATAAATAATATTAGATAGCCGTAAGTTCCCGGGAGAAAAATGAAGAAGTGAATCAGCTTTGGAGTTGAAATAAGATGTTCAAGGAGAGTGTCATTCGGAACATTACATTTGAGTAGAGCCCTGTAGGAGGGGAGGAAATGTGGCAAGTGGCTGTCTAGGAGAGCATTTTTGGCAGAGAGAAGAGCAAGGCTGAGCCCCTGACTGAAGCGAGAAATGTGCTGGCATGTTTGCGTGGAGCAAGCAACTCTGAGAACAGTAGGATGTGAAGTCAGTGGGGAGGGGAGGAGAGACAGAACGTGTGGCAGTACCTAGAACCTCGTTGCAAGGGCTCCACGCTCACTGACCTAAGTGGGCAGTCACCGTTGTGTGGCGGAGGTAGTAGGGTTCTTTCCTGTTTGGTTTGGGGGCAGTTTCATGTACCTGATGATAACAGCCGTGATCCAAAAGGGCAGTGGGGGAAGTCAGGACTAAGTGGACATATTCTGTGTTGCAGAGAAATTAACTGTTGAAGGAAGACCATTAGGTGAATCAAAGGATTTCGGACTGCACAGCTGGAATAATGGAGTTATTTCACAAGATAAGGAAGACTGCTTGGAGGACAAGCTAGGGATTGGCAGTAGCTCAGATTTGGAGATTTTTTTTGTTTGAGATACTCAGAAGTTGAGACATTTGGTAGGTGACTGGTCATGTAAGTCTGTACTTCAGGGAGAGGTCTAACTGGAGATTAATTTTCAGAAGTATTTATTCTCCCCAAGCACATTTTGCCCCACCTGGGATGAAGGAATGGTACAATAGAGACATACTGGTGGCTTAAGTGGAAATTGTTCTCTAAAATGGAACAAAGATTCTCTGCTACTCTTTTATTTCTGAAGGTTCGTCAAATGAACTCTGATGATTAAGTCTGTGAACCCATCCTAGAAAAGGTTCTACATACCTCATTGCTGAATATCACCATGGTCACCTTCAAAGTGATGCACCCATGCCACTACTTAGTTCCCCCTTCTCGGAACTCTTTTTCTAGAATGACCATGAGGGCGGTCATCATCCTACAGCACACAAAAGCGTGCACCAATAATGACTGCCACTCAACAACCGTAACACAATGACAGCTGTGAGGCACTGATCTACCAAGGTTTGAAACCTTGCCAAGTTGTTTATAGTTTGCGAACTTAATTGTCAGATAATATGACGTGATAGCTCTGATGGTCACTGCAGAAAAAGACGTCCAAAGTTGCCTCGAAGGGTAGAACTGGTGCTGACATCAGTGCCTGGTTTCCATAGCCTTTTGAAGGTGACTGTTGTGATATTCTACGATGAGGTGTGGAGGGAGCACTTTTGCTAGGATGAGCTCGAGGACTTAAGTGTCAGACCACGACCTTACTCCTTTCACAATGAAAAGTGTGGTTATGCTTTGGGAAAGAGCTTGATTATGACCTCCATGATGAAGCATCTTACTTTTCCTATCATATGGGTTTTAGGGTTTCGTTTCCCTCTTTGTTCCCATAGTGCTTTCTTCTTACCTCCTCAAAACACAATTTACCCATTTGGGGGCCTATAGCTTCGTCACAATTTGAGTTTTTCACGAAAAGATGTTATGTCTTTCTCAGCGTTGAATGTTAAGCAACTGGTCTGGCCCGTTTGTATTTACTTGCTAAATATTTGATAAAGAGAATTGTTTTTGATACCTAAATGATCTAATAGGAACTGATTCTGTAGTTTATTCCATGTTTTTAAAATCTACTATATAGTGCAAAAGTATTAGCGAATTACTTTGACACTTATTTATTCAGCTCTATTTATTCAATGCCCAGCTTACATAAACTATTCATCTCTATGTATGGCAAAGTTTCTGATTTCAAGTTCACATATTTCTGTCAGAGACCTGATCACACAGACTCACAAAATGAGTGGGAGACTGTGCATTCAATGCTTGAAGAGAGGCACAGATAAAAGTCAAGAATTTAAAGGTCACTTACCACACCACCAGGCTTCCTGTCCAAATTTTCACTGGGAATATAGCCTATTGCAACTGGTCTTTGAAATTATTCAGTAGTGAGATCTACAAGGGAAATTTATTGCAATTAAATGGATGAAATAGACGATGGTGCATACGTTGGACTAACTACATTAGTTTTGATTTCTGATGAGTGGATTGTCAGAAATATAAGGCACTGGGAGAAGATATGAGATAAACTTGGGACTGTCTTAGATCTTTCAATTCTAGGACAAAGGACTCCTGTATTGGTTTAACCTAGGAAATAAACAGGTCTTTAATAGACAAGTTATTTAATCAGAATTGTACTTTGGATAGTCTGGGTGAAGAATGCATTGGAAATATTGGCAGCAGTGAGAATTCCTCACAGTTGAAGTGAAAGAAAATTGGAGCCTGGATTAAAGGACCAGAGAAACTAAAGATCTTATGAAGTCATGTATTAAATAGATTTGGTGACAGATTAGGGACTTTGTTGGGATCAGAGGAGCCATGATAACTTCAGGGCTTTAATAGAAATGATAGCTCTGATGGTTTTAATAGAAACAGAAACGTTATATTCAGGCGCTCATGAGAGGAAGATGGTAATGAATCTCATTTAAAACGATATTGTATGTAGATGGAGATCTACAGGCAGGTTGAAATTCAGAGCCAGAGTTGAAGAGATGGGTTAGAACTGGTAATAGAGGCTCCACGCCTGTGGCTCAATCGGCTAGGGCGCCAGCCACATACACCTAAGGTGGCGGGTTTGAATCCCCAGCCCAGGCCCCTCAAACAACAATGATGACTGCAACCAAAAAATGGTCAGGCGTTGTGGCGGGTGCCTGTAGTCCCAGCTACTTGGGAGGCGGAGGCAGGAGACTCGCTTGGGTCCAGGAGTTGGAGGTTGCTGTGAGCTGTGATGCCATGGCACTCTACCCAGGGGGATAGCTTGAGTCTCTGTCTCAAAAAAAAAAAAAAAAAAAAAAGAACTGGTAATAGAGATCTGGATATGGAAAGAATGGGATTACTGAAGTAGCATGGAAAAGAAAATACTTCCTCAGTGCTTTTATACACTTACACATTTTCATCTTTGTTTACTATTCCTCTGTGAAGGTCTGTACAGATTAGGACCTTCCCCATAATGCTTCAGAATGTGGTCTTAACCAGGAAGGTAATCTCCTAAATTGCCATTACTACGTGTTGTCAGCA